>CAJFCP010000128.1:1309978-1432310 GCA_904066005.1 Synergus itoensis | reverse complement strand
CGAGCGCGACACATGCGCAGTAGAGTTCGGGGCCCGCGTTGGGAGCCTCTGACAGCAGTTCAAGCTTGTTTGAGCTTGTTATGATTTTTTTGTCCCTTTATTGCGGTATATTTTATAGTTGTACGATAAAGTGATATACTTAAAGACAACATACTTAAATATAAAATACTATACGAGATATGTCAGTGACGTACACGTGAAAAAAGTCAAATAAAGTATAATAATATATTATAATCATTATAATGGCTGACGTGGAGATTCCAATTACTGGTGAAATTCAAGCCCCACACGACAAACTCTCCAACTCAAAACGGTAAATTTTCGTTAAATTATATTACAAACATTATAAATTAATACTATTTTATGAAAATTCTGACTCTTAAAATTTTAACATTTGGTTCTTGGTGAACCTAACCTATAAAGTACACAAATGTTTTTGTAGGCGATTTCAGATAGAAAATCTGTTTAATTTGAGTTAATATTTGTTCTAGAAGAATTCTAGTTAATTCTAGGACAATTAGATATCAATATATCAATAATATATTAAAAGTAAGAGTATTGAACAAATATCAACAAAAGCGAACTGTATAACATTCTTTCCATATGTCAAGCAATTTTTTTTCGTTTTTCACTTGTTTGTGTTTTTGTTTATCTCTTCCTTATTTACAGTTTACACTTAAATGCATTCAATTTTATTATTTTAAAAGAATATTAGTGTTTAATTATTAATTTTCTTTTGCATTATCTTATTTTCTTCCCATAAAAGTCAGTAATTTTAAAATTTTACCTTATTTCTTCCTATATACCTTATTTATGAATTTGTTTTTGTATCTAGGTTTGATTTTTCGCAACTATCGCTTCCACCTCTGGGACAATTGGGCTATCCACAAGCTCAAGAATGGATTCAACACAGAAATGCAAATATTAGGCCATGGTCCTTGTTTTTGAATAGTAACAATTTCAGGCCTCCTCCAAATTTGTCAAGATTGAGCAAACGAGTAATGAAAAATATAGAGTACTTCCAAAGCAATTATTTATTTGTATTCATCATCCTGGTTATTTATTGCCTGTAAGGATAACTCATTTCTCGTACATAAGTCCATTACTTTTGTATTATTTGAAGAAATATTATTCACAAAAAAACTATATAAAATTATTCTAACAATTATTTTCTAATTTCAGAATAACTTCTCCACTACTCTTAATTGCTGTTGCAATCTCACTTGGAACTTGCTACAAAGTTTCCCAGAGGCACTTAAAGCAAGAATTGACTATTTTTAATCACAGATTAACTTTAGCCCAAGTATATTCTCTAATCGGCATCTGCTCTCTGCCGCTTTTTTATTTAGTTGGAGCTGGTGCTGCTCTTTTTTGGGTTCTCGGTAAATAAATTTTTATCCATTAATTAAATTAAGTATCCAACGCCTTTAAGGCCTTTAAATAAGAAATTTTCTAAATGTAATTTTTATTTTCCAGGTGTCTCCTGCTTTTTGATAACCGTTCATGCTACTTTCTACAATATCGATTCCGTTCTCTGTCCAGGCGAAGACGAGCTTAACTCATTAGTGATGCAAGAGGTGTGAAATTAATTACTCCCAGTTAAGTAAGTGAGAAATAACGAGTGTCTTATGTCTTATCTTTACATTATTGAATACAGTACAGTTCTAAAGTTATGCCATGCATCCAAAAAAACTGGCTGAATTATCTTATATATGAAATTAGTTAACAATTTAGAAATCTAGTTTTCCATTAAAAATTATTAATATATAATTTTGTTAAAGTTTGATAATATTTACGTCAAATATAATTTTGATACCTTAATCTAACATTAAGAAAATTTTACTGTGTCTTATCCTTTTTATAAATTGAATAA
Source organism: Synergus itoensis (assembly GCA_904066005.1). NCBI lineage: Eukaryota > Metazoa > Arthropoda > Insecta > Hymenoptera > Cynipidae > Synergus > Synergus itoensis. The sequence continues at coordinate 1,430,437 of CAJFCP010000128.1, read as the reverse complement.
AGACTTGAATACATATCTTTCTGAAAAAATACCGCCTTTTTATACTAAAATTTATTTTTATTTATTCAAATTTTTTAATTTAAGTGAAATATTTGTGACCTTTAGAGTCAGGATATCTTTTTGAGAAGAGAAAATTTAGTTTTCACTTTTATAGAGAGAAATTAGGGTCTTAGCATAATATAGTTTCTGCAAGTCAGCACTTATTTTTATTATCTTGGATTTGGGAGCTTCGTGACAGCTGCAGTAGTTTAAAGTTTAAAGACCTCTGAAAAACTTAAAGGCCTTTTGTCAGGTAACGGCGTTCAATTTGAGAGAAAGCGAAAGCATCCGCTATATCTGATTTTTACGCCACCGGATTTTCTGAAGTGGGGGTTTAAAACTACACCTGCTTGTCGTCGAAAATACTCTTCTGACTTCCTACTTTGGTCATCGAATCTTTCGATTTTTTCAGTTTATCTATCTAAGAATCCCAAATAAAAAATAGGGAACTACATATTTTTTAACAATTTATTCCAGTTTTTAGATTTTATGATTAAAAATTATTTAGCATTGTGAATATGATTTTAAAGATGTTTAATATTTTCGATAGGATTATAAACTCTTTTCTATTGAAAAATACTTCCAAAAATTCAAATTAAACACTAGTTTTATAAGATAAATTTGAAAAACAAATTCTATCCAAAGTAGGAGATTAAAAATGACAAAATAAATTTATTTTTAAAGCAAACACTTTTTGGAATAAATATCTTTAAAGCGCCCAAAGAAATCCGCTCCTATTTAGCAGACAATTTTATCCTCGACTGACATATGTAGCTCACGGGCACTCACGGTTATACAATAAGTCCAAATTTTCTTTATTTTTATACATATATAAAAAATGACAAGAAAAACTAAATGAAATACTCGTTTCGTGAAACTGTTCTTGCAATAGGAACAGTGTCTGATTTATTTTTGGATAAAAGTGAATATCTATTTTCATCTGAATGAATCCGAGAAAGCAGAAACGTGCAAGGCTCCGTTGTATATTTTTCGATATTTCTGGGTAAGTAATATCTTTTAAATCGTTTTAAGGAAATAAAATTAATTTTTTGTGTAATTTGAAAGAGAGATGGTGGTTTAAATTTAATGTATGACATCAGTGTCTAATTTTATCCAGAATAACATCATATGTTCATAATCCATTGAACTCGAGACACTTTTCGGTGACTTCAGGAACGTAACTAGAACTGGGTCAGTTTAAGCATTTGGTGTTAATATAAATTTAATGATATACATAAAAAAGAAACATGATCAACAAATTTTGAATTAGTAATTAGAAATATTTCTACCTACATGTATATTTAAATTTTGTTTCACTCATAGATTTCGATTATTCATAATCATGTGAATCATTTCTATTTTAATATTTTTTGCCACCATTGTAAGTAAAGCAATTCAAAGAAAAAATACCAGCGTAATTTATATTCACAAGTAAGTTGCAGATAACAATTTTATCAGACTTCCGCCACTTTTCCTAACGACCATACAACTTTTAAAGAAATAATTACAGTATTGAACTTTAATCATTGCTAGGAATACATAACAAAGTCAATACTTCTCTCCTTAAAATAATTATTTATTTCGTAATTTATTAATATTTGGTTATTCAATTTTTTTACAGACAAAGCAGAAAGGATTATTTATAAAAAATGGATGATGAGGAGGAGGACACAAAGCGCTCGTGTAGAAGTGGAAGTTCACCATTAAGTTCTTATCATTCTGCAAAAATGAGTTTGCAACGTGAATCTGACCAAACATTGTACAAAAGTTTGTTAGATATTAGAGAACCGAATAATGGGAACGCAACTTTAATTGGAAATGGTTTGAGTTCTCAAGATCCTGATCCTGAACCTGAAACTGGCAATACTGAATTTACATCTAAAGTTATGGAAGAGAATTGCAACCCGAACGGTCTGGTAAAATATTTAATTAGAAATTAATTAATATTTAAAACCTCTTTGATTTAGTAGCAATTCTAAAATGTTTCGTTTAAGCATTGTTGCTTTCAAATTTAAATCTAATTTTGAAATTCAGCTCAGAAACCAAAGTTTGACATTTTTGGGAATTAAAAATATTCTTTAATGCTCAACTATTTTATAGAACAATGAAGAAGGATTCAGTTTATTTTTCCGGGACAAAATTCGAAGTATCGATTTCGTTCTCGCCTATGACGAATACGACCGAGAAGCCTTAACATATCGATGTCAGAAATATAGAAGGGTATATAAAAATTAATTTTTAAGATAAAAACATTTTTCTAAATGTTTCGAATGATTCATTTAAAATTCTATTTAAATTTATAGACGTTCGAGGCAAATTTGGGAAAGGAAGGACTAGAAATAGAATATGAGCCTCCAGAACCAAATGGACTCTGTTTTTTGAAAATTCACGCTCCTCGTGAAGTACTGAGAAGATATGCAGAGATTTTAAAACTCAGATTGCCAATGAAAGAAGTTCCTAGACTAAAAATTCCTGAAGCTCGCGGCAATGTAATTTTTAAGGAAATGAATTCCTTCATACAGCGAATTATGAAAAAGTATTATGTAGACACGACTATTTTTCCTACTATGAAACATCGATTTACGGCTGTGTACAGCAGAGATAAGGAATATTTGTTTGATTTAGAATCTCCAGAATTTTTTACCGCAGGAACAAAGTCCAGGATCGTTCAATTTATTCTGGACAGGACTAAGTTTACTGAAGATAAGAAAGAAGTTTTTGGTTTTGGGATTGAGAGATTGATTTCAGCAAAAGCCTTCGTCGCTGCTTATCCTTTACATGATGTGAGTAAAAAAATATGAATTAACTTATCGAGAAGTATTAAAAAATAAATTACTTATTTGGAAACGTTAAGTCTTTAAAAGGAAAATGTAAAGTACATTGGTCGTTAAAAATGGCTTAAAATTTTATTAGATACTTAATATTTGCCCTTCATTTATTTCATACTGAAAATGAGCATACCTTAGATCTAAATCTTCTTATCTAATCTTTTCAAAAATCTCAATTTTGTTAGTAAACTTTCCAATTTACTGTCGACTTTTTCCCTCATAAAACCATTGCCTTCTCGTTTATCACTTCTGTAGAAAATTTAGGAAGATATTCATTATTCACATTATCGTTTATGAGACTCGGCCGTCAGCAGGTACCAGTTGAAATTGAAAACTACGAAGTTGAAACTACACCTTTTGTGGTCAATTTTCAAGTACAAAGGCATATTTATAAGTCAAGCTTGTAATTGTATTTTCGAAATGCTTGTTAGTAGACACAATTACAAGGTGTTTCTAGGGAGGAGATTTTCAGGTGGAGCCTTTGAATATACATTATACCACCTTGCAACTCAGCAGGGTGCTAAAGACAAAATAAGAACCATCTGATTTAAAATGTTTAATCCCAAGGCAATGGTCGCTGTAAATTATCGTTTTGTCCCCTATTTTAAGATTACTTCGCTGGAGGTCCTTTAAAGTAGTCAGCTGTCAGGTACAGCGAAATTGCTGTTATTCTAAATTTTTCTCTTGGTCCAGTAAATTCTCAAGACTGTTTGAGAATTTGACCCCTGTAAAATTACATACCTGGATTCCGTATGGCTCATAAATATACATCAGTTGTTCGGTTTTGGAGCTCTAAACTCCAAAGACGAATTTGTTCTCGATATTGAAGCAGCTGCTTTACAAATATTTACTCCTGAGTTGAATCTTCAGGGCGTTGGACCCGAGTGTTAAGCTCAAAATTCCATTTTCCATTTTACTCAACGAAAATTATAGATAAATATTGTTTCGCTCTGTATCGCTAATCTTTTTTCAAATATAAGACTGCATACAGAGCGAAAAAGTATTTAATTTCTATACTTTTTGCATAAAACGAAGAATTCAAAATCTAACTTCAAAATTTAATATTTTCATTTTACTTAAAAAATATTTGAACTAGATATTTTCTCGCTCTGTACGCATAATTCTAGTTAAAAATTGATTAACTCTACCGAGGGAAAAAGTTTTAAATTTAATATTTGTTGAGTAAAATAAAGAAATCGAATTTTTAAATTAGAACTTGGCTCCACCATTCTTAATACTAAGAATATCATTTTTTCAGGGCAGTTTGAAGACTCAAGATTCCCTGCGTTATCTTTTGTACACTGAATGGGCCAGTGTCAAGAAATGTCTTCATTATCAACCTCTGGACTACGTAAAAGAGTACTTTGGTGTAAAAATTGGTCTCTATTTCGCCTGGCTTGGATTTTACACTCACATGTTAATTCCAGCTAGTATTGTTGGAGTTCTATGTTTTTTATACAGCTGTTTTACTTTAAACTCCAATGAACCGACTGTAGATGTTTGTAGTCGAAATATTTCCATAAAAATGTGTCCACTTTGTGATCACTATTGTGGATATTGGGATGTCCGTGAAACTTGTCTTCATGCCAGAGTGACTTACTTGTCTGATAATCCCTCGACAGTCTTTTTCGCTATTTTCATGTCGCTCTGGGGTAAGGTACCTGAAATTGAAAAATAAAAAGTTATAATTCATATTCACTAAATTTTTGTTTTGTTTCAGCTACTCTTTTTTTGGAACTGTGGAAAAAATACTCTGCTGAAATAACACATCGATGGGATTTAACAAGTTTTGATGCTCATGAAGAGCATCCTAGGCCACAATACTTAGCTCGACTTGCTCACGTTAAAAAGAAAAAAGTAAATTTAATTACAGATAATACAGAACCACGAGTTCCTTTTTGGAAAGTCAAATTACCAGCGACGATTCTCAGTTTCTCTGTTGTTTTGTTACTGGTATGTTTCGGATTGATTGACAAATTTTGTTTATCAAAAAGATACAAATTTTTAAACAATAAAATTATATGAATACTAAATTTTATTCAGATAGCAGTGGCAATGGCTGCAGTCTTGGGTGTAGTTTTGTACAGAATATCAGTTTTATCGGCTCTCAGTGTCTATGGGCATCCAACAGTTACAAGTTATGCAATTCTTTTTACGACTTCAACTGCTGCTTGTATAAATTTATGCTGCATCGTTGTTTTCAACTGGTTATATGTTTGGCTAGCACAATACTTAACAGAAGTAAATACAAGTTTAACAAATTTAACAACGATTAACTTCATCAACTCAAAGTTCCAATTTTAAATTACAATTTAATATTTTGTAGGTCGAATTACCTCGAACACAGACTGAATTCGATGATAGTTTAACACTAAAGATATATCTCCTCGAATTTGTCAACTACTATGCTTCCATTTTTTACATTGCATTTTTCAAAGGCAAATTCGTTGGGTATCCGGGAAACTATAATCGATTTTTTACAAATCGACAAGAGGAATGTGGACCAGGTGGTTGTCTTATGGAACTTTGCATTCAATTGAGCATAATCATGGTTGGAAAACAGGCCATGAACACGGTTTTGGAAATGCTTTTTCCTCTTTTTTATAAGTGGTTGAATACCCTTAAGGTCCATATGAGTTCTGAGGAGGGATGTCAAACTAGAAAAGATTCGACGAGAACATTTCTTCCATGGGTGAGAGATTATAAACTTGTAACGTGGGGACCCAGAAGTTTGTTTCCTGAGTATTTGGAAATGAGTGAGCTTTTTTTCAAAATGATCTATCATACGAAATTTTAGTAAAGGTTGCTTGATAACAAACATGTATCATTTTTTTAGTATTACAATATGGGTTCGTAACAATCTTTGTTGCTGCTTTTCCACTGGCTCCATTTTTTGCTTTGCTCAACAATATTTTGGAAATGAGATTAGATGCTCGAAAGCTAGTAACAATGTACCGAAGACCTGTTGGTCAACGAGTCAGAGATATAGGAATTTGGTACAAAATTCTTGATTCCATCTCGAAACTTTCTATAGTTACAAATGTGAGTAAATTTTTTCTGAATTGATTTTTGATAGTTTTAAAAGTTGATTACATATATAAATCACTTTTTAATTCATTTATGGATTTGCACAGGCCTTCATTCTAGCTTTCACTTCAAACTTCATTCCTCGTCTTGTCTATCGATTGACTACCTCACCGGATGGTACCCTGAAAGGTTTTTTGAAATATTCTCTTTCGCAATTTAATACCAGCGATCTAAGAAACGGAACTCGACCAACTATTGGACCAAACTCTGAACATATCGACGTATGCTATTACCCTGATTATAGAGAAAATGCAGATAAAAATTATCAATACTCAAGTGCCTTCTGGCACATTTTAGCTGCAAGACTCGCCTTTGTCGTTATTTTCGAGGTAATAATTTTGATGGTTTTTACAATATTATCTTTTCTAAGGTGCTCAATTCCATCCTATTAGTTGTAAAAAATGTGAAGAAGAATATTACAAATATTTCTATAACAAAAGTAATTTCTCGATTTACAGAATATCGTGGCGCTTGTCATGATTCTAGTTCGCTGGTGTATTCCCGATATAAGTCCTCAACTTCGCAATCGAATTAGACGAGAAGTCTACATTACTAATGAGATTGTAATTCAACACGAGGCTCAAAGAGCTTGCGGAAAATCCTACAATCATTTAGACTCTGGTGATCAATTACTTGAAAGACAAAGAAAAACCGTAGACAGTTGGAATCGGGTTCTCAGGGATTCAATTTCTACATTTGACTTTGATCTCGAAGTTCATGGGAACAGCGGAGATCATGATTCAGAAGAGGAAAGCTCAAATGTTTAAACTGACTTATAAAAAGATCAAAAGAATTCTGATATTTCCGACACTTAATTTTTAATCGCATTTTACGCATTTTGAATGACTCTACTTAATTTAAATCTCATTTTATAATCAACACTCTAGTGTTGAATCTTCGTTGCTCAGGAATTTATTTTCTAAGACTTTTTTTTTAGAATCACATTCTAAAAAAGCACAATTAAACATAAAAAAGTTTAAATACCTGGATGAATTCTTTTGTATGTTTAGAATCTCTTGATACTAGTCGCTTAAATCAGATAAGATGTCTTTGTGATAAAACTATTGATATTTTTGTGAATGTTTATAAAGTTAAAGGACTTATTGTCTACTCTTTCACTTAATTAATTTTAGTTACATGGACAATTTACGACTGTTGTCTGTTGAATGTTAGTCGTTTACATATATTTCAAGTGTGAAATATTAAATATATAATATTCTAATTATAAGAGGACATGGAGTGATAACTAGAAATTTTGTTTTCTGTTTTTTAATAAATCTCTCCATCCCACAAATCTATCTTGAATAAGCTTTTGTGGAAACTCCATTTTTACAACAATATTGTACAAAAATCCACCGCAGGAGTTCAATTAAAATTGTAACAATGTCCTAATTTATATTCTTAAATTAGATTGGTAAAATAAATAGCGTTTTTCCCTTCAGGTCGCCACGGCAGTGAACTCGTTATGAACTAATCTTAATATTCACATAAATAGGTACATTGATAGCTGCAATTAAATATCACAGAAGAATCTGTTCCATTAAAAATACCTTCGATTTTTATCTATTGAATGTAATTTAAATATTATTACTTATTAAAATATCATTTGTAAACATAATTTGACAGATTCCTCTGTTTTTATAGTCAAACGTGAGATGAAAATTAAAAAAATATTTCAATCATATCCAATTGCTCAATTGAATGAATATCGCACAACGAGTTGCATATTTATGTCAGTCGTACAACTAATTTCATCCTGCGGTTGTGAAGAATATTTTGCCTGATAATAAAAAATACAGACGAGATAATATTATGTATGATTCTCTTTGAAATAAAATGTTTTCAAATACTAATATTCAATATACAATTAACTATTATTTATTCTATAATTATTTTGTAAAGGACTTCTTTCAAGATCAATTTTTCATGAAAATATGTTTTCATATTTTCATGAAAATATATCGTGTAAAAAGGTTTAGGTAAGACGTTTATATTATGAAATGAGAAGTGTAAAATTAATTTCACAATACTGGCTTTAGTTTCAAACTTTCGTCATGGCCGTCATGGCTATGCCACTGGTATTTAAGAAAAATAATTTATCTTAAAAATGTATCCTCTTTGATGAAAATATGTCTGAAAAATTAGTTTACTTAAGGGCATGTGATACTTTACCATAAGAGCAATTTAGTTTACTCAATTATACATTCATAATAATAAATATTTTTAGCTAATAAGAGTCAATAAACCTTTGTCTACACGAGAGGAAGGTTTATTAACTCTTATTAGCTAAAAATATTTATTATTATGAATGTATAATTGAGTAAACTAAATTGCTCTTACGGTAAAGTATCACAGGCCCTTAAGGTAAAGATAAGAAACAATCTTTTTTACATTTTCATCAGAGAGAATGTATTATTTTTTTTTTTTTAAATCCACGAAAAATATTGAAATTAAAAACTTTCTTTCGAATTAAGTTGTTTCTTAATTATCTCGCAGTAATTTTATCAAATTCTTCAAAATTCTTTCAATACAGCCGAACAATTGTGAAGATAAAAAAATCCCGCCGGATTTGTATGTACATTGGAAAAGTGCAAAATATAAAGTAGAAAAGTATCTCTTATCACAATAAATTCGCAGAAAATCCTGCATGGGCGTCGTTTAAAATTCGCATCCTTCTTGGTTTAGAAAATCGTAAAAGCGATCCTTATAAGCGTAAATTCACAGTCTCGGCTTTTTATTTTTTTTTAGGCACCGCTTATTAAAATTTCACCAATTTTCAATCGTCAAACTACGAAGTATGACGAAGGCTTGTGCGCGAATGAAAAACGCTGCTAGGCCATATTGATATTAAACGCACCATAAAACGACCATAGACCAAAATTATCGGTTGTGATTCGTTACATACTTAACGCAAATATAATTTATACAACGGTATCTACATCGTTATCCAGGAGCTTGAATCGAATAAAAATTAAAAATTCTTAGAAAAAATAGACTTTGTTGGATATTTGCACGAGGTCATCTCGGTGCAAATTTCACTGGCGTGAATAAAGCATCATGCTACATTCTTGTTTGGAACCGAAAGGAAGACTGTCTAGTTCTTTGAAAACAAACGTTCCATTACTTTGCTTCGTGCCATTGCTAAACACAAAAACTAAACCTTTCGAACACTTTTCAATAAATGTTCACATCAGTTGCTACCACTTCAAAATCAGGAAACACAAATGTCTTTTCTGAAGTGTAAAAGATCACAGCATTGAAATAAGGACGGATACTGCATCACTCTTCTGCTACGCCGAACTTAATAGTTCCCTGAAAGAAAGTATTTTTGTTATGAAATTGAGGAATATTCAAAATTTGAAATTAGAATATTGGACAAAATAATAAATATTACTTACGTCGATAATTCTCTTCCAAGTAAGCCTGTTCCAACCAATCCCGTGCGTGATCGACTTCTATTAAGTTGTGCCCTTCTCTCTGCTGTGGAATAAATTTGAAGAAATTGTTAATATCAAAAATTAAATTAAATTAAAAACTGTAAAATTACATTTAATCTATGAAAATAACCTCACTGACATTAGTAGAAGTAAAAGACTATACTAAAGCGTACGTTCAGATACACTATTGAAATTTGTATACAAACTATTCCAGAAGTCGATTGTAAACAGAATCCATAAATTAATCGTCTACATTACCGATTGAATGAGTTAAACAAATTATATATATCCACCGTCTGGACAATTTATAAACTTAAACGCTGCTTTATCGCAAGAGCAATTAATTTAATTATTTATTTAATTTATTCATGCAAAAACAAATATCATTTACTATTTTTTAAATAATTTTAGACTCATTTACATATTTTGTGATAGACAAAAACAAACATAAAAAAAATAAGTCAAAAAAAATACTGAAAATAAATTTAATAATTCGAACGATTGACAATATTGTTCATACATTCTCATTTACAATCGCTCTTACATTTTCACCGAGAATAAAATAAATATTTCGCTGATAATGAATCAGTCTTTTTTTGCTAACAATTATTTATACTAAACGCTCTTTTCTTTCTTAAATATAAATTACCATATTTACTAAAAGATTTTTGCCTAAATATCATCTTGAGAAATTTTCAAATGATTTCATTGGCAAGTCCCATGCATAAATATTTCTCTATTTCTAATTAAAAAGCAGTCTTTTTCAAATCTAACAGCAAAATAATTGTATAACTTATGTGTTTAACGATCAGCATCATTGACATTTTTTACAATTAAATTAAATTCTTCATAAGAAATAAACGATTTGCTACAACTCTAAAAAATTTCTTTGATACCTAACTAATTTTATCAAAAAAAAAAAAATAACTAAAGAACACTACGTTATGTACATTCGTTTCACGATAGGGAAAAAATTCAAGTACAGTAAACTCATAGTCTAAGAACTAATGAAAGACTCGGTAGCTTTGCCAACAATGAACCTCATTTATAAAAACCTGCTCAGCTTTTATCAAACGCTATCCCTCATCCTCAGAAGTAACGTTTCTCTTCCTCTTATCATTAGATTCCCGTATATTATTTTTTTGATTAACCTCAGTCTCCGTGGTTTGTATTACATTATATTTTCGTGATGCGTTCTTCGCTGAATTTCCTAACTTCCTCCACAGTTTCCAGGTTTTCTTTTTACTTTCAACTTGAGGGACAATTGAGCCCTTATAAACCTTCATTGGAGGCGACAAAGGTTCCTGAGACATTGAACTACCCGATTTTGGAGAAAATTTGTTAATTTTATTACACGGAGAATTTTTATCAGAAAGAATAATTTGTTCATAAGCTTCCAGATCTGAAGATCTGGGACTTGCCATGTTTGAAATTTCAACAACGCCACTGATATCTTCAGTGTAAGGAGACCTGACAGAATCTTCGGTTAAAAAAGATTTAGAACGAGGACTCGGTGTGAACTGTGCAGTTCGAGAACCGTTGAAAATGTTAAAAACAAGGAGATTTTCATTCTCAGCTGTAATGTCGATGATATTCTCAAAATTTTTAGTTCTCGCGAGATGAAATGCATAATTCTTAAGATCCTCTAGATTCGTAATATTGTCACATGATTTTGAGACCTTGTTTGAAGACTCGAAAATAACAGGCGGAGAAATACTAATATTTGAAAAACTATGCCAACTTTTCGAAAACTTCTTTTTGCTCCCGTGACTTTGAGAAATTCTCTTCCGATTTACAATAGTCCGACGAACGATACTGTTTCTTTTCCTTCTTTTGCTTGCCACAATCCTCTTTCTTACAGGAGTTCCTCCATAAGCTTCGTTCAAATTCTCCTTTTTCAAGAACTCTTTTACACTTTGTTCAGATGAAGGAGACTTTCTAAAACGATCCGGTGTCCAATCTTTCAATTCGGTTATCACCGACTTATAAACAATATCCTTGGAAAAGTTTTTCGGAATAGTCCCCACATTGTTGTTTTTAACAGGAGGAGTTTCAAGAAGATAATCTTGGTTGTAATTCTGAAGTTTTGACAAACTAACAGACATTAAAACTTCTCTTCTGGGCGTTTCTTCCAACAATGGTGACTTCGAAAAAATTTGGAGTTTTGAAGTTGATTTATTTTTATAAACTCTATTGAGTCGAGAGAACGTTTCTTCCTTCTTCGGAGCTTTTTCGGCGTAGCCAAGCAAAATTTCCTTATAGAAGTTCTGATTCTCCTCGGGAGTGAAGAAAACGTCTTTTTCTATACAAACTTCATCTTGAGTCTTCGCTTTCAATTGATGAATAATTTTATCCTTTTTAGGTGTTCTCATTGCCTTCTGCATCAGCATTTGTTTGAAAAAATCTTTATTTTCTTCTGGAGTATAGTATTCTTCGTTGTTACACTTGTTATTTGGCAAGGTTGAAGCCCAATTTGATACTTCAGAGTATAATTTTTCATCTAGTAATTCATCATCGCTTAAGTTGGATTTCGAATAGAATCCTTTACGTGATTTAGTGTGTTGATTATAGGTCCTCCGCTTTACGAATTTAAGTGTGCTGATCTTATTATTTCTAATGAATTTCAACTTACCACCAGCAACACGTGTTTGACGCTTGCGACGTTGGTCAGGTCGACTGAAAGCCGATCCTGTTTGGAGAGCTTCCATTAGGCTGTCCATAACGCCTTCCTGAGTTTCGTGAGCGTTCATATCAACTAGCGCACGTTTTCGCTCAGCGCGAGCCGCTTTTTCCATTTCCGCCTTCTCACGTGCTTCCTTTGCTCTTCTTTGCTTCTCTTCTGATTCCCTTAGTTTTACAATCTCCTTTTGTGCTTGCTGAAATTAATCATTTTTAATTTAATATTCAAAATTCAATATGAAGCAAGTTAGAAAAACTGCAAGTTGAAAATTACCGCAAAGTCATCCTTGAACTTCTTAATGTCTCCGAAGAATTCTTCGATCGTGTACTTCTGTTTGTCAAATGAATAGAACTCAGAAATTCCGGTGTAGAGGCCGTCCATATTTTTGAACATGTTCTGCATCACTTCGTAAGATTCTCTCGCTTTCTTGGAGAATGGCTGTTATAATATTTTTTAATTAAGGAAAACATTAAAATTGACTACAAGTAATTGTACCTAAACAGAAAATCTTTTCGACGAATCTTCCCTGAAAATATTCTACTTTTGAAAAGGATACAGTCATAACTTCGGCGAAACGATCTTGATTGCTTTGAGGAACTCTAGCATTGATGACGTCCTGCTCGAGATTTTTAATATTGTTTTCCATTTGACGAAGAGTTCGTTGAATGTTTTCCAAGGAAACACGACTGGCTCGATCCACATGAGCCAACTCTTCCGCAAAAGTAAGACACTCTGGGAACTTTCGTTCTATTGTATCCACCAAGTAATGCATAAGAGTTTGTCTATTATCAACGTCTTTTGTTGATGTCAACTGAAATTGTTTTGTTTAGTTAATACGTTAAATTTTCAGTATTTTTAATTATAAGTCTAGCGTTGAATAAGTTTAACATCAAGTTAAAAAATATTAACTAACCTTGGTTAGAAAACTAATTTCGAAGCCAAATGCTTGACCATTCTTTGATCCAGAATTCATGTAGTTTCCGAGCAGAAGAATCAGTTCCAAAATTTTTCCAAACTTTTTACTTCCTTTTACTTCCTCACATGCAGCTGTTCCTGCTACAATATCTGGTTTTACATCCTGTACTAATTCCTCATATCGTAACATGAAGCTCAGCGATCTCAGTCTTGGAAGTAATCTTTTGATAGTGGAGACCTACAAAGACAAAGTTATTTAGTATAAATTCTTAGATGATATTTTGTACATTGTTATAAACATTTATATTTACCGTGATACAAAACTGTTCAGCCTCAGTTAAATCATCATAATTATCTTTGAAATTTTGCAGCTTCGTCAACTGATCAGGTGGTGGCAAGTACTGAATTAAACCTTGAAGAACATTATCTGAAATGACTGGTCCTTCACATTTGAGCAAGGATATTTTAACATCTTCATAAGACATGTGCTTCAGCGAACCTCCCAACAAAATCAAAATATTTTGTGCTGATTTACTGTCCAAGACTTTGAGGTCCTTTATTTTCTTCGCTGGCGCAGACCTGAAATTGAATCGTTTTAGAATTTTTACTTTTAGAATATTTTTGTTTAATCCTTCTTATTGAAAACAAAACTTAATTAGTCGACTTACTTATCAACAACATCGTCGATTTTCCTTCCACTCGGTTTCGAAGAGAATTTTTGAGCTAGACCATTCAATATTTCCGGACTTGCGAGTTTATCTTCCTGAACTTTTACCCAGAAAGACTTCTCCGTAAGCTTGTGAGGTAATATCTATGAATTTAAAAAAGCAAATAACAATTTAGCCAATGAATCGTTCAAAAACATTTTAATACAGATGAGACTAGAAAAATAGAAAATAAATATTACCGCTTTCCAGTTTGCTCTCTTTAATGGACCATCAACTTCCCACTTCTTCTTAGGTTTCATACCATGAGGTAAGACTTGAACAGCATTTACCATCGGCGGTCTCATGCCTCCCATCATCGGAGGTGGAGGAGGTCCCATTCCTGGCATTGGAGGTGGTGCAGGTCCTCCCATTCCTAAATATTCAAGTAAAACATTTTAGAATCCACTTTCTAACAACTACAGACTAAAAAATTCTAAATTAAAATTGTAAAATTGTACCTGGTAGTGGAGGAGGTGGTGGGCCTCCCATTCCAGGCATTGGGGGTGGAGGAGGTCCACCCATTCCAGGCATTGGAGGTGGTGGTGGGCCTCCCATCCCTGGCATTGGAGGTGGTGGAGGGCCTCCCATTCCTGGCATCGGTGGCGGGGGCGGACAATTCCCAATCTTCTATAAATCCAGGTAAATCAAAATCCAGTCTTCCCAAAACATTAAAAATGAATTTTAAACAAAAGTACTTACACCAGGTACTCCTCCAGGTCTACCCGTTTCCAGTTCTCTGATTTTATTTTCCGCGTGTTGCAACTTTGCCTCAGCTTCTTGTTTTCTCGCTATTGCTTCTTCCAATTTTTGAGACATTTCTATCAAGCGATGTTCTTCTTCAGCTCTAGACTTTTCAACCAAGGTATCAATCAAAGGTTGAACGTCTATTTGGAAACGTTTCGTTGCACTGAAGTCCGGATCGCAGCCTGAACGATGCAAGACAATTTGAGAGACGCACTCTTCTATGAGTTTGTAATATGCTGGCCTGTAAATTTTAAATCCGAGTTGCTATTGAATTTAACAAATAGTAACAGACTAAGCTTCTAAATCGAATAGAAAAATTAATAGACACTGACCGAACCAAGGCATCATCTCGGATGAATAACAGGTGTTGAAGAATTGATAAGAAGTAGGGTTCAGCCATTGAGTCCATAACCATGTTCTTCACGACTTCAAAACAATCGTTTACATCGTCCAATTCCAGTCTGACGTGATCGAATCTCTGTACGAATTCCTCATAATCTTCCTCTTTGTAATCATTGAAGATTTTTAAATGAGTTGATAAATCCTCAGACTCATCTCCTTCTAAGGTTTCCAAGATATCAGCTAATCCAACTCGCATTATTTCATTTCGGAGATGCAATCGGAAATCCAGATCATCGGCAGATGAGATTATCGAATTGATCAGTTGAAGACAAACAACCTAAAAATAAATTTATCAAATTAATGCAATTTTATAGTATGATTATGTAAAAAATCAATCTTCTCAGAAGGATATGAAACTTTACCCTTAGATTTTCGTTTTTCTTGTTCATGAGTCCTTGGACTATAGGTAGAAATCTTTCTCTGCCTTTGAATTCTCCATTCATAGTTATAGCGTCTAGAACTTTTTTATGACTATCACTCGAAATGAGACAGACTGCACCAAGAAGTTTCACAGCTTCGTACATTACTGAAGGTTTACTAGGTTCTAGAGATCTGGCTACTATCGTTAAGGCTTCGTGATGGGCCAACATTTCTTTTATTCCAACAGTGTTATTCATAATGGCTTTCAAACAGCGAATGCATTCATATTGTATCCGCTCGTACCGATTGTCACTAAAAAAGAGTAATTTTTAAATGAAATTTAGAGACTTTTCTGAGAGAAGAGGAACTGTGATCAGACTTGTAAGCTGCATTTAAATCAGGATTCGAGAATACACAAGAATAAACACAATACCCGCTTAATTCACAATTGAGATCTTACAGTATTCTCGAAACCTCTTTTAAATTTTAAATATCCCATGCAACAATGCAATGCAAAAAAAATGAATGTTGAACTAATCTATGTTTAATAAAAAATAATTCCTCATTCAAGTAAATTAGAAGCAATAATTTCTTTTAATAGCAATCGAAAATATAAAATAAATGATAGAATCGATTTGGAACTGAAAATATTCTAAAAATGCGATGCGAACCAAAAGCTAAACATAACATCAGCTCGAATTGCATTTTAGCTATTGAATTGTATCCAATAAAAATTACCTATCATAATATATGAACGCACTGGAATGAAATAACGACATAATTAGTTAATTGACATCTAGTAGGACTCCAATGAAAGGTTATTCAAGTTTGAAAATTGGCTTTGATACAGAAAAGGTGAAACTTACTTTCTATAACATTCGTTGAGAGTCGCAAGGACCTGTTTTAATCCTTTCGTTCCAAACTCTTGCACCCAACTTAAGGGATTATTTGTAAGAGCAATCCTAAGTGATTCGATACAACTATAGATTTTATTTACACTTAAGTCTGGTTGAGCCAAGTACTGTATATAGTCCGCCGGCTTATCAAACTTGGATCTATTTTCTTGCACGCTACCTTTGTAGTGCAAGATCAGCATCTCTTTTTTCTTTCCTGCAGATTGCTGGCGTAGTGGTTCCTTTTTCTCTTCCGTCAGATTCATGTTGGCCTATGAAAAAACAAAGAATTATATTTTAATAGCCAGTTTAGTTTTAAAATTCTAGTTAAGATTTTAGTAGGTGCAATTCAGCATTAGAACTTACCAACATTTCTTCGAATCTGTCGTTCACCGTCTCTTCATCCATTCTCTCGATCATACACCGCTGTTGTTCGATTTCGTTGAAATCTTCGCCAGAATTTGGACGGGGGATAGTGTTGTGGCCCATACCACCACCCCCTCGACCAGATTTTTTCGGTCGGCCGAACCATGTGTCCAGCTGAAAGAATAAAAAATTCCAATTAATATATTAGCATCAAAACAGAAGACAAAAGACTGGAAACTCTAAAATTAAAAAAAAATATGATGTAGTTACTGCTGAACAAGAATTTATAATATACAACAAGTTCTATTTAGCCGCACCTTAAAAACATCAGAAAATAATTCGCACGTTATGCAACGCATTTAAAAAGCACTAAAGTCAAGTAGAGACACTTCAGCAATCGAATTGATTTCATGTACTGAAGTTTAAAGAGAGGCCAACACTTTTAGTTTCGATTAATACTCTCACTAACAAGTGGAGGAGGAAATATTATTGGGCCATAATGAAATTCAATCATCAAATATGCCTAAGGCATCTTTCAAGCTGACTTATCGGGTAAACAATGGCAGGTGAATTATAAAACCGCTTCTATTACTGGCTCTATTTTCTACGAGACACTTTCGAAATTTTTAAGAATAATTTGGAACACAGGAACCTGTACAGGAATTATCAAGAATACTTTCAACTCTTTGAATCAGTGAAAAATTACTGGGATTCAGTGAATATTCACTGAAATTCCCAGTGAATTTTTATTGTTTCAATTTCACTGAATTAATTACTGATTTGGTATATTTGAAAAAGACTT
Organism: Synergus itoensis; assembly: GCA_904066005.1. Lineage (NCBI taxonomy): Eukaryota > Metazoa > Arthropoda > Insecta > Hymenoptera > Cynipidae > Synergus > Synergus itoensis. The sequence goes on along the minus strand of CAJFCP010000128.1, from coordinate 1,413,177 downwards.
TCTGAAAGTTTCCTTTTGATCGCAGACTTAAAATTAGAGGTCGATGCCTTAATTTCCATAAAACTTGGAACTTGACCTCCAACGGCGTTACAGTTTGAGCAAGATTCATGAATCAAATGATACGTAAACGTACTACGTGAGGTCAGCTCGGCAGTTATATGGACGATTGACCTCGTGCTCTGCTTTAAAGAGGAAAATTGTACGCTAATAAATTACAACTGACATTTACGAATCTAGGTAGGAACATCACTGAAATTGTTCATTCAAATTAAACTCCTAATTCCGTTCTGCAAAGGTTGAATTCATAAAAATCAAGAAATTTACTTAAGTGAAGTCAGGTCGGATTAAAAGGTTATCAGGAAAATCTTTTTATGTTATACAAATCTAATTAGACTTTAACCCAGAATCGATTATCAAAAGTTAAAACTTTGAAAAAGTCTTTAATTACAAGATTAAATACTTATGTAGAAAAAATCGAAATTCATTTTAAATATGAATTAGTCAAAAACTGCTAATGAAATGACGAAAATTCGTTCACTAATCTAATTAGTAAGAATTTTCATTAATAATGACAGATAATGAACAGAAATCTCATTAATTTTAAGGTGAATCTAATAATTAATAAAATTTGACTAAAGATTAGTAGTTTTCTATTAATTATCAGTAGAAATTCTCACTAATTTAATTAGAGTGAAGTGAAAACTATTAAATTAAAAAGGTCCAAATAAAAATTGCCCTTTTTAAAATTACGGGAAGAAATTAAATGAAAATATCCCTGAGTTATCTCACCCATTCTGTAATCATGACGTGACTTTTAATATCCACGGGCTCTAATTTAAATTGATGCACTTTTTAGCTATTCACTGCACTTAGTTCCCACGATTCACTATATTTTTTTTGCTGTGCTTTCTGCTTCAAATTAGAATTCATCGTGACGTAAAATCTGACTCTTAGGCACTCAGCACTCAGCACTCTAATCACTGTGCTTTCACTGATTACATCTGTTTCTAGACGTTCACTCTCTTCATTTTCCTATTTTAATTCACATAAGACAACATTTTTATTATCAGAAGACGGATTAAGATCACTTGAAGATACCAACAGTAAGCGAAGTGTTTAGAAGATTATAGTGTAGTGAACGACCAAGTAAAATGAGAATCAGCTCGTTTCGACCCACTGCCCCAATATTTCAGTGAAGCGGTTATTCACTCTGAATTCCATAAATTCCACAGAATCCACTAAAGATCTGACATTTTATTAGTTTTTATTAAAAATATTCTGTAATTTTATCTTTTCAAATCGGGATAAAAGCAATTAAAGTAAAATAAAAGTAATTAAAAAATAAATAAAAGTATAAAGTATAAAAGTAAAAAGTAATTTTAATTTAAAAGTAATTCTAACTTGAATTAATGAGAGTTGTGTCCTTGATTCGCTGAAAAAAGGGGAAAATATTCGATTTTAGGTTTTAAGGGATTTTTTTTAATTCGAGGGGAAAAAAGGGAACTGATTGCAATCCCCTGTAAAATATAAAAATATATCTACATATTTAGCATCAGTCACACACGATTTAATTTATTTATTTTGGAAAAACGCAAACAAGTTTTCAAGCCAGTCCAACTGGTACAATTCAATTAGAAGAAATGACGGCAGACAATGTAAATAAGGCTGATAATGCGTTTCTACACAGACGAAATTACGTAATGCGAATCTAGAGTCTACTACTAAAGAATGTGTCGCCACAAATCTTCTACTTGTTTGTCAGGTTTTAATTAGTAACTACATACTCCAATCATTACTTAATATATCTTAAATGATTAACTCTTTCTCTATCGATCTCAATTAGCGGGAGGGAAAATAATTTCCATATTGTACAAACGAATGAATTCCGTTATCCAATTAAAATTTCATATGTACATAAATTTCAAATAGATTTGAAATGTGTAATTTAATAATTTTCAATAGATTTTCATCTATTAATGAAAATTTCTGCGAGAGTACACATCTTAAAATAAATTTATCCTGTTTTCAAAGAATATTTACTTTTTGATTTTTGTTTTGAAACACAAATAACTACTGTGGGATCAAAATTCGAGAGGATGTTTACATCAGATAAAAATAGATAATTAGCGATCCCGCGTGGGAAATTTGATTGTTTGAGAGAAAATTTGATAGTAAATGATCGATTATTGTCCGGTTTAATGAACATGACGCCGTGCTATTTATAGCAATGATTCGAGATGACGTGAGGAATGGATTCTTCTCCATTGCGTAAATGAGTGCAGGGACACGGAGGATTTTTATTTCTTTCGAGAGGAACTGCGAAATATCCACTTCAAATTTGCGCAGTTGGTCAATTTCCCGGAAGATATTTATCACATTTTCAAGGGGAAAAAATTGTTTAATAAAAATGGTCAAATTGGATCTAAGAAGATATTTCAATTATAAAAGTCATCAGCAAACAGAATATAATTATATTTGACTCTTTTAGTGTAACCAAAATTACGAACTTAATTGAGTACAAGGTTGAATTATTTAAAGCTGAATTAGAGGAGAAGAGATAACATTATCTTCCTAAATAAGAATGATAAGAGCAATATAATATTATTCCATTCAATTTTTTTTAAGTTTTATAGAGCAGATTCTTGATTTTTATTTAAATTTAAAAAGTTAAATTGGAATAAGAGGAATTATTTTGACATCGAAGCATGGCTGGAAGTATAAACACACGTGATATTGATTAATAGAACCTGGATAATGATTTTATGTTCCAAGACTGTAATGCTCTTAATAATCTCTAAGATTCTAAGCTACCTGTTGCGGCCCTGAATGAAAAACAGGTAGAAACAGAGAGTTTACGTCTGGAATTTCTGGTATTAGCATTCATAAGAGATTTTAAATGACTTTATCCTCTCGAATTTCTGAATCTTGAGCCTTTCTGGGTTTAATTGAAATATAAAAAATCCTTGGAGAATACTTTGAAGACCGGCATTCCCCTAGATTTTAATGAAAATCAAACGTTTTTGAAGTCTAAAAAGACCATTAAGGAAATCTTTATATGTAGTATGAAACAACACAAAGAAAAAAATTCTCGAACTATAAGTCACTGGGTTATCAATCACATTCAAAAGAACAATCCTCTTAACAACAAAACAATTCTCAGGAATGTTTGTCACTTGTTACACTCTTGAAAAATCGTTACAGCAGAAATCTTGTGATCTTTTCAGGCCAATGATTTCGCCAAGTGTCATTGAAGCGCGAATACAGAACTACAGAAGTCATCAAGGGAATGAGACAGCATGGAGTCAAAAAAATGAGACTAATCAGTTACGCTTCGTGTGGTGAAACAATTAATTACGGCAGAGTTTTCTAATAGGAAGGAAGCCCATAATATGACAGAAAATAAATAATAAAAATGTCAGGTATTTTTAATTTTAAATTAAATTAATTTAAATTCACGCACGACTTTTTTTAAGTATTATTATCTCACTTGTGACTTAATCAACAATTGAAATAATGTAACAGGTAAACACTTCGCTTACTCATAACTTCATCAAACATACTTGTATAAGTAAAGTGTTTAATGCAGGTTTTAAGAAACAGGTAAATATTTTTTTCCTGGTATCTGAATTTTAAAAAAGTGGTCGCGATAAAGAGGACGAGATCAGTTCCGCGTCGAGAGAAGGTTCGGGAAAGACTGAGTGACTGAATGCACCGCAGGCTGCACGGCTGATAGTAATTGCTTTTGCGTAGGTGGAGTACATTGAAAGCGCTCTTAGGACTTCCGATTTTATTCAAAGGTATTACACACATTTGACGATGCGGAAGTAACTCTGGAGCCAATCAGACGTCTGTAAAGATGCCTACGCAACGTCAAGAATAACAGTTGATAATATTATAAACAATGAAATAAAAGTATAACAACTAGGCTTCACATAAATGCTCTAAGAACAGGGGAAATAGGTTTTTTCCACGATAATATGGCAATAATACATTTTGGCATTAATTGAATACAATTAATGAAATTATTATGGAATTCAATTTGAAATGCTTTTAAAAAAGTCAAATTTAACCAATTTTCCCTTTTTGTAATTGGCTTAAACTGCAGAAATTATATGAATGATGATGTTAATGAAACAATTAAATGGAATCTAATTATGTGACAAACTCTCGCAGAAATCCCACGATTGGGTTCACGACTAGCAGTTTCACTCTTACGTCTCACAGTGGCAGTGATCTTATCAAAGTCGACTAGCCTACTGCAATTAAATAAACATGGCATAAAATTTAAACAACTTAGAAGTTAGAATAAAAATATTTCTTATGCATTTTCTTAAAACTAAAAAAAAAACACCTTTAGTAGAAAAGCATTAACAGTTATGCAATTTAACGATAACGAGAGAACAGTAAAGAACAGAGTAAAAAAATGTACAAACATTTGAACTAGTATAAGTTATTACAAGTTTGAACAATATTGCGGGTAAAATTGTCTAATTTAAATTTTTGTTTATCATATTTTTGGATTCAACTTACTGCCACTTGTTTAGCGTTAGACATATCAATTCAGTGAATTTTATACGTAATCTCTTAATTTTTTCCTGATGTTCCGGTTGCGAGCTTTTGAACACAATGCACGATAAGAAAGCGAAATTGTTTCAACGTCATGCTTGCGCACAATTATACATGAAGAATTAATTAATTAATTTAATTTAGTTCTGCAAATGTTAGAATTTAGTTTCAGGATTTTCGTATAATAAGAAATTTTTAATCAGGGATTTAAAGAAATTTAAAATAATTTCATTGAATTTTTGAAGAAATCAAATAAGTTTTAAGATTTTCAAAAATATTTAGATTGATGAAAAGATTTTTCAAATCGTAAACAGTAGACACTGTAAATGCAATCCATTAAATTTTTACATTCTAAAATTCAAGGTTTTTTAAAATGAAAAAAGAACATTTAAGATAGAAAAAAAGTTTCTTAACTGTGACTCATTTACATTCAAAGGCCGATTAAATGAATAAGAGAACTATAAAATTCACGTTGACTAAACTCGTTTCTCGTATACCGTCGAATTAGCAAAATCAAAATCCGTGACGCTTTTATAGTTACATGTGAATCGGTTGATGCTCATAATGAATATTCAAACTACGAATATTACTGTTATATTTTTTACTACGTTTTGAAACAATTAGAAGCATTTTCCATCTAAGATTTCCACCAGATAAATAACAACTCGTATTCAATAAAGAGAAAAACATTTGAAAAAGGAACAAAGAACTCGTTAAAAGGCGATTTTAACTTTGTTTACATTTTTCATTATCCAGTCGATCTGTATTTTCTCAGTTTCTTTTCTTTATTTTATCAGTTAAACGAAATTTGTAAGAGTTGCAAAACCAAATTTCATCACCGGAAGATTTTTTTTTTTATGAAAAAGGAGACCTCGACACTTAAATCTGAATAGTGTTAATAATAGAGAAAGATCAGTCCAATTCTCTAAAGCCTGATGCAATAACATTATTTTGTAAGCTAAAATCATGTCGAGAGTGTTCTCCAGATAATAAGGCTGTCGATCTCGATTAGAACAATTAATAAACATGCGTGCGTTAAAAATGCTTATATGTAATAAGACATCCTCGTACAGTTATCTCGCGTAACAAGATTAATGTAACGGCACAGCATGGATGGAAATTAAAAAAAAACTAAAGGGCCGGCTGATGCTCTCACATCAGCTTCATACAGCCTGCAGCTCTGAACTCACCAGCACAGGACTATTTCCTCCTGCATGCTGGAACGCTTATCAGGAACGTGTTCAGCCGGCCTTGGTAACTGCCCTGCAATTTTCGCGATCACTCACATAGGGGCACCAAGCACCCTGGCTGGTGTAAAATCGCGTAACCGTAAACGTAATCGTATGTATGGGCCAACGAACTGCCGTAAAATACGATTACGAGAGCAAAACCCAAACGACTGGAAATATTCCAAATATTTGCCTGAAATATCCAAAATCGACTCGACTGTATCAGCGAAACGCACTAAATAATCAGTCGCAATCACTGATTCAAATTTTAGAGGAAAACCTATATCATAGTTGATTAAAAACAGTTTATAATCTACAGCTTTCAATTATTGTAATTTGATTAAAGGATAGACGTTAAAAAATGTAGCTATCAATAGCTATAAAGTTAATACTACCCTCAAGCAGTGATTAGAATGGCAACATACTTTCGTATTGAAAAGAGTTTATTGCATAAGAATGTCAGTAAACCTAGAAAATTTATGTGAAACCGTTTTAATATTTTAATCCCTCTTTCAATATTAAATATTTAACGCAAACAGCTATAAATCAAAGCTACAATTAAAAAAAATGTAAGTGGTAAATAGGAAGCTTAAAAATTCGACAAGAAAAGTTTTTAGAAGTTGCTTCATGAAATTGAGAAATAAGCCAATTCCGAAGTAATTACTGCGATTTGAATGGAATGTAATCTGCATTAAATGTCTAATTTTTCGTGCACGTACTTGGTAGTTTATCGAATGAATGTCACATTCCGCAGTGGCAGTTTACGATTGAACGATTGTTAAATAAAGAGCCTTATCATTCGATAAATCAGATCCCGACTTTGTAAAACTTAAAGAGGCAGATGTAATTCAAAATGGAGAGGTAATTCAAGAGTAGTTCAAGTTCAAGATATCAGATTAGATAAAAGATGATTAAATTGACTCTAATTTGATACTTTCTTTTCATATAATCTGAAAAAATCAAAACAAAGTAATTTTTTTAACAATTTTTTAACAAAAATATGAATCCGAGCAGAGAATAGATTTACTAATGATGCAATGTTTTGTTGTGCCAGAAAGCTATTTTTCTCGATGAGCCAACTAATAAAACTGAAACCTTCAAGATACAGATCTTTTCGTTTTATGAATTTTTAGTGTTCAATATTCAACACAATTCAACAATTCTTTCAACAATTTTTCTTTCGAAATTTTTAAACTTGGTATACCTACACAAAGAAGGCTAAACTAAAATTTACTATTCAAATCGCTAATTACAATGGGGGATTGTCTTATACAATATCGGATTAGCCATCCGTGAAGAAGCCGAGAAAAGAATTAACGACTTCTTACCGGAAGTGAAGACACTGACCGGGTACAAAGTAATCATCTCAGGAAGCAAAAGGCCGGCCGGTGAAAAATACACACCGGTGAGTATCGAAAGCTTTACGAAATGAAGGACCTAGTCTATCTCTATATGTATAGTATATAGAGAAACTTAAAGGTCGATGAGGTCATCACAAATGACGTCATCACTCGGCACGCCTCACTCGCAGGCGGAGAACGGTTCATCGATTTTTGCGAATCGTGGATCAAGGATGTCGTCATGACTTTGTTATACATAGAGTTATATAAAATATCTAATCAAAGGTCAATAACCAAATAAAATAGGAAGTTACCAATAGAGAAAATAAATTAGTTAAAAGGATTTATAGTAAAAGCGCGCTAATTACGGCTAGTTTCTTCTTTTAATCAGAGGCTCCATTTTTGGATATTACCGATTTTCACTCGTGGATAGTATTTTTATAATATGCTTTCATAACTATAAATATCTAAATCCACAAAGTTATTTTCTTCTCCTCCGATGAATTACGATTTTGGCACATAAAGCGTTTCAAAGTGGCAGATCTACTCTATTTTAAAAAATTTCCTGAATCCATTATAATTTATAGTATTCACAAACTTCGAAGAATCCCCATCGGTAGTAAATACTGTAGTATCTTTGCCACTCTCACATGGTTTATTTTTCTACGTGAGATTGCTTTCATCAATTAAATTCCTGCATCTTCCTCGATCTCTTCGCTATTTTAAGACTTTAGAACGTGAATGAAATGAGTTTTGAAAAATAATTAATAATTATAACATATAGTAAAATCATAATACTTTCAAAAAGAGGTAATTCTTCATAATTAATAATATTCATGAAAGAAAACAAGGTAGTTCTTTCATCAAAAGTACAGCAGATCAATTTTTGTGAACATGGGATTGAATTCCATCTAACGGACTTTAAACCGCATTCAGTATTAAACGAGGCAGATGTCTTGTAATAAAACTAGATGAACACAAGTTTCACTATTTACATGATAGAATTACTCGCTGTTAATGTCGCGAACGTAATAAGTCTGTACAAGAAATGACGATAAAAAAACGAAAAGTACATAAAAAGATAAAATACCTCCTCGTAAGCGAACCGTAATACAAAGATTCCATACAAAAAAATCTATTAGTTGATGAGAACAATTTTAAATGAACGATCTACGACTGCAATTTCAAAATTAAGCCCTGGCTCAAATCTACGGTATGTCGGTAGCAAGAATTTGCAATTAAAAGTCGCGGATAGACACTGGACAAATACAAAAGGAACCGTAAAATGCTTTCTCTTCTATTACATTTTTCTGGTATGCGAATTGCATAATATTAAAATGTCATTACGAGGAAACAATAATAAGACTTCTGCTATTTTGTTTCAATTATATGCAATTTACATATAAGATGAATTTATTTGCAACTGTGTTTAGAAAGGCTAATTCGAATTTCGTGGAAAATTTAAAGCATATACTTTTGTAAGAAAGAGATTAATTCGTGTTATATAGAAAGTAAACTATAAGTACTCTAATTAAATTTAAGATTATTTTTTAAAGTGATGTAAGATCATCATGTGACGCAGATGAGCTTAGCGTTATCTGACGTCATTACGTTAAGTCGTGTAGGTTTTTTTATCGTCAGTTGAAAAGAAATAATTTTGTTTCTTCCGCGAAAAACTTTTGGCCCTCTTCCCATTTCCTGTCCAAAAGAATATATTCACTACGTCTTTGTTGGTGTGAACCGAAGACAAATTAATCGCTTTCGATCAACTTGAATCTAAATTTGAAGTCATTTAAATAATAAATATTTTTAGGCCGTTGCTATACATCCCGAAATTTTCGTATGAATAGATTGATTCTTTTTTCAATATGACTGCCATATTTTGGCCGTCAGTCTGCCAGAAATTTTTTTAAAATAATAATACTCCACTGGAATGAAAAATGTAAAATTGATGTAAGCTGACATTGTTGAAGAATTTTACGATCAAGGTCTAAATAAAGTGCTTTCAAGGAAACACTTGTCAAGGAAATTGGCAACATTTATTTGCATTGCATATCACCTTCCCCGCAATAAAATACAAGTCATTCTTTGAACTTTTTGTAATATATGTAAAGTATTGAACTGAAAAACATTCTCTTCAGAGAAATATATTATTCAGTTGCCTGTAAATTATGAATGCAAATTTTTCTAACTTCTAGCAATATCTAACAAAAGAATTAAAATTAATAATCTAATCCTATTAGATTCAAAATTTCTACAATCTGTTCTCGATTCTGTAAGAAATTCAAATAAGAAATTTGAAATCCTCAGTTTTGTTCCATTTCACTTATTTTTTGGACCCTATATCATCAGACGCGAAGCGGCAAACGACAAAAAGTGACGTTTACAATATTTGATCTCTTTTTTCTTCTATGCACATTTTCAATCATGCACATGTTCATGGCATAAGGCAAAAAAATACTGACAAAGTTGTAATTGTCGTGGAATGCAGTCGTCCTGGAGAGCAATGCAGCTCAACCGGTTCCCAGGAGTTGCAAAGCACATCAAAAAGAGTCTGACGTTTGCAATGGCATTTTCACAAATCTTAGAACATGCCGCATTGCGATACAAAATAACTAAACTCCTTCATAAAATGTGTCTTAATGTGCTCTCATCATTCGTAAGTCCAACGAAGAAGTCTTCATTAATTAAACAATTGAGGTCTTACGAGTCTAAGCTCGTAAATGTTTCAACCACTTGTCTTCCACTAACTGTCTTGACAATATTAATTTACCTAAGATAACTAATTCTAGCCGAAAACTTTAAAATCATTCCATTCTTTAAAATTTTCAAAGATTTCAAAAGATTTTAAAAGATTTCAAGAGATTTCGAAAGATATAAAAAGATCTAGAGGATTTCAAATGATTTTAAAAGATTTTACAAGGGATACAATAAGATTTTCAACAGATTTCGAAAACTAAAAAGGTTTCAAAAATTATTTTTAAAAAATAGTGAAAGAGCGAGAAGCGAATTTAAAAATCTGTTAAAATCTCTCGAGTTCTATGGTAGTAAGCCAGAACAGATTTCTGTTTTTGAGAATGGCTACATACGAATGTAGCGTGAATATGCACACCAGATGTGATCTTTTCTCGCAGAGTGTTGAATTAAAAACATTTGCGTTCCAGTAATTTTTGCGTCATCAATCTCCGTGTGTCAAGGTACTATAAATCCTCTCGTCCGGCAGTGCAATAGTGTCGTATGTCTTTACGGTTGAATGTTGGATGTTGATGGAAGTTCGAAAGCAACAGAGAATGTGTGCGTTCTCTGTTCAGTATTCACTATTCCGGTAGCAGCAGGAAATGCGGCGTGTGCCCATGTGTAACATATCGCTGCCGGTTGTCCGTCTATCTTTCTGTGTAGGTAAATAAGAGCAACTCATAGAATGACATAGAGCCATTCAGTGTGGCATTAAACAGCTGTACCAACTACTCCCCCAACTACTCTTCAGAATCTACATGCGGTTTAATTCAAAACTTTCCTTTTTCCAGTTATAACATCTTCATTCATTCCTACTTCATTACACGATTCGAAAATATTTACTTTCTATATAATTACATTTTTTTTCAAATTCCAATCTGTGCTGAATCAGAAATTGAAGGTTCAATTGCCAGCCTTGAATGCCTATTATATTCGTTTTGCTTCGTGATTTCGTGGTTTCCTGTGATTGTCACAAATACACAAACTCTGTAAACTTGGTCATTATAAGTTTCAGCTTTATATGAAAACGTGATAAACATTGCAAGATAGCAAGCTCTTATCAGAAGGAACACCTTTCTCTGATAAAATGAATTCAGATAATAGCAACCTATCAGAAATTCCTTTCTCATCTGCCTTCTTAATTATAGTGCGTGTCTTCCTACATTTTTCTTTTTATATTAAATCATTCACATCAATACTTTTTACTATAAATATAAGAATTAAATAAAATCTCAATTCTACCTTGATTGATTCGGCTTTACGGTACCAACTTTTCGTCCTCCTGACGGAATTTGACATGGTGTTACAACTTGAATGCTACCTTATAAATCGACCCGTTTGGCACTTATCGGCAGCAGGACATTTCAACAAATCGTTCCGAGATATAACTCACACAAAGATAAGTCGGAATTGTGTTTACTGTATAATCAGCACTTTCGTGTTATAATTATCGCTCTTTAACACACCCAATTTTGATTAACCGGTACTGTACATTTCTAGATTCACATTGTACACTATATTTTCATTTCAAAGATTCAGCAAAATCTGTAATTCACACTAAAATCTAAGTCAGCGAAACTATATACTTCAACTCTGCTTTCATAAAATGGAAATTATACTTTGCTGGATGTGTCTCAGTCTTTTATAAAAAGTTTGTTTTTTTTTTTACCGATCAGTAATGATAAAAATGTACGGGAGTTTCAAAGATAAGGCAAGGAATTTAAGTTGTAGTCAGCTTCACGAAATTCAAGAACATTTTGCCGTAATATTTGATCTAAGTAGACACTGAAGTCGAGAATGATACACCGCGAATTGGTGTATATTACCAGAATCGGATCGCATTTCAATCTACTTTAGCGTATAGAGGTCTGCGCACGACTAAAGATATTTCACTGCATCATAGGGGAGCATAAACATTCAAATACTATCTAGAGAACATTGTGTTTCCACTATGTATGGTTTCTACTCGGTTTCTGCGTCTGAATAGGTAGTTAACATACCAGCCTAAATGTCGAAGAGGGGGAAATGCAGTAATAAGTGTATGTACATTGTACATATGTTGTGAGTGATTCGTACACTTCGTTCTTGAATATAGACTACAGACGCATTTAATTATCAACCCGCTTTTAAAACTTGTCATCTGTCAGCAATCGATGATGTACTTGGAGCCAGAAGTGTTTATTCCTCGCAATTTTAGTTTTGACAATTACTTTCAGTCTCAAAAATTAAACAGAGTTCAATTAGAAGCACTTAAAATATTGTAACATTAGCGATACAATAATAAGAATTTTCAAGAATCAAAAGAGGAGTTTTTAAAAAAGGGAATGAGCAAGAGAATAGGAGAGACTCTGAAGCCTGATTTTACGAGTTTTCCCATCCAATGACCATTTTCTCAACGCATATGAAAAATATTAAAACAATGAAAGACCTTCAACTCTTCTTGACAATAAAAAAATTTCCCATAAGAATAGCAACACCAAAGATGAAGAAATAACATATATAATCTTCTCTATAAATGTTTGTTACCTTTTCAGCCAAAAATATACGTTTTTCATTCAATTTAATTGAATAGAGTACTTACAAAGCCGCTGGTCGCTCTATCTCTTCGATTAGCCATTTTGATATTTAGAATTTCCTATCTGGGATGCATGTCCTAGTTTCCTGAAATAAAATTCTCGATCAGATATTTTTTAACAAAATAATCTCAACATACTATTAAATTTATATTTGTAGTGTAATCTAATAATCTTCTATTTCTCTCTCCGTATAAAAAATGAAATATACACATTTTCTTTTACGCATCTACTTAAAGCAATCAATCAAATGCACCCCAAAGACTTCATACAGGCATTCGAACTGCATTCACAGAATAAACTTGACATTGGTCATTTTGCAATTTCACTTGAATAATGGTTCAGTAGTTGACCGTCTGTTATTCTGTTTGACAGTCACTTCATTAAAATAAACTCCCTCAGCAAAAAGCTTTTTCAAGTCTTCGGTATTCAAATAATTTTTTCTTTTGATTTTTAATTATTATATTGACACGATTTTGTATTAGTTATAATCCTTTTAAATCTAAAATCTAGGATTCTTTTACATTTTTCATAACTCTAAAAAATGATGCAAATCTTTTGGGATTAGAAAAATATTCAACAAGTGGTCCAAGAGGAAATTCATTCTTAATTTTCACTCAAAAGCATTCTTAGTTTGTCGTTATAGGTATTCCATGATATCACCCAAAAATATCGTATTTTTAGCATTTAAAATAAGCAGACCTTGAAGAGAGAGACTTACTCATCAACAAACATAACTACCCATTGATCTAAGGTCGACTACTTCCTCAGGGCTATATAGTAGTCAAGTGTCCGCTCATTGAAAATGGAAACTTTAATACGATTATTACCGCAAAATTAAGGATACGTACAATAACGAAGATTGGTAACCTTTATAAATAAATAAGAGTTTTGCGAAAGGTACTCAAAAGAAGGAACTTATATTTAAGTGCTTTAAATTAGAATCGTTTATATTTGATAAATATTAACATTCGAACGCTTTCAAATTTAAAGATTTCCGTGAGAAAATGATGGTGAACAGAATTGTTAGAACTGAGCAAGTAAATTATAGGTATTAGTAAATTTAGTTGTAACTAGAAAAATGTGTCCAAGTAGTACCAAAATTTTCTTGAGCAGTAACTTTACAATCTCATTTTTGATAACTTTTCCGTCCCTTGCTGTCCTTATTGTTAATTTTTATTGCCTAAACTGCATTTATTTCAAATAATGAATGTAACGAAACAAAGAAACCTATAGAAATTCTATTTCGTTTGAAAATGAAGAAAAAGAAAGTGGAGTGCTCCAAATCACAAATGTGTGAATTCCCGTATGAAACATATGTGTTTTCCTTGTCCCAATAATATTTTATCATGAAAAATACAAGCAAAATGGTAAATAATAAGTAATTGTACTTACCTCACGTCAAAAAAGTTTATAAATTGTGGAGTTAAACAGCAGGCATGAGTCATAAACACATGGATCAAATACAGGTGTTGTTATTCCAGAGGGCAAAGATTTTCTAGAAATTGGTCCATTTGTCGCGAAAAATAAGTCGTAAACCACAAATTGTTGTTTATAAGCCTCCAAAAAACGAGCACAAACTTTTAGGTAGCTAAAATTTGGTTAAATTGTCTACTTAGCAAGATTCTTGTTCGGTCATTATCAAGATTTGAGTATAAAATACATTTTAACTACCACGACACGGCATTTATTTCACAAATTTCACTATCGCTGAGAAAAATCGTCACATCACAAAACATCGTGTAACCTCGTTGTTAGAACCGCGTACAACACTTGCTTGAAAAGCCCGTTAATTTCAGTTCAGCCGATATGCCACTTGACATTCCAACTGTAAACAACGCCTAGGATTGGATCTACGACGGTTAATTTGAATGATTTTCTCTAGAGGAAATCACCTATCGCTATCAGTCACGTTTTGTTAGGTTATGTGCGGAGGTCTTCTTCATTTTTAAATTTTTAATCATTTTAATACAAGTGGTGTATCTAGATTTTGAAAATTATGAGCTACAAGTAGTTTGATTCCGATTTGTTTATTTGTTTACAATAACTGTTATAAATTGTAAGATCCTGTGCACTATATTTACATATTTCGTTTGTTTTGTTCATGGCAGGGTTGTGCGTTTATGCCATGGTTTGTGCACGTCTCTGCCGTCTCTGCAGTGGCTCCAACTCGAGCCCCGTACTCTGCTGCGCATGCGTCGCGCGCGATACCTGATTGGTTGCTATTCGCGCGCAATTTGAAATGCTAAAAAATATTATGCATTTCAAATTACGCGCGAATAGCAACCAATCAGATACCGAGTTCAACGCATGCGCAGTAGAGTACGGGGCTCGGTTGTAAAATTTCATGAAACTTTGGTCAAATGAAAAGTTTCATGAAACTTTGGGGGTCTCGTGAAACATTTCAATGTTTCAAAGATGGCGGCGGGAAAATTCAAAATAAGCACCAAATGCCTTCCTTGAGGCATTTCTAAGTGTTTATATAACAATTTAACAGTTTTCTTCAACGCATTCACAAATATCATAGTTTTACCAAGTTTTACTAAAGAAATACTAAATAATATTCCAAAACAAGTTAAATTTGCGGGACCATCGAGCCTAACCTCTATTTCCGCGCATGCGCAATTAGAAATTCACCTCCTTTCCCCCCAAAGTTTCATGAAACAATGAAACTTTGACAGTGAAACATTTGAAAGTTTCAAGTGAAAGTTTCAATGTTTCAATGAAACGTTTCATTGCTCACAACCCTACCAGTTGGGCCCACTGCGTCTTCGTCTCGTCGTGCTGCCCCCTCCCCATATTGGTCTTGGCGGGAAATTTAAACAAGAAACACGGGAATGTGCATCAAGTGTATAATTAATAAGATTAAATTGATTAAACTCATTAATAACTTAGGAAAATTATGTATACGTTTATTAAAACTGTAAAAGATGTGAACAATAAATTTTATAGCGAAATATAATGAAAAATTGTGTGTCTTAAGACCGCTTCGCATCTTACATTTTTTACATTCCAAGATGGCGGTCTTCTTTCCGCAACCAATCTGTTCTCGACGTATGTATGAAAATTCAACCAATCACACATCTTCTTTCTTAGCGTACGACCAATCAGGATAGAGGCGCGGTTTGATTTCGATTTTGAATTTTTTTAGACCGGTAGATTTTGAATTAAAAGTTTAATTATCCTTAGAAAAATTTTTAATTACATAATAAATACAGAAAATACAAAAAGTTTTGCAGTTTTCTAATTGTTTTAAAAGTATAAAATGACAAAAGCAGCATTTAGTTGGATGCAAAACATTTATTTCTGACTTTGATTTCAAATTAGGTGACTTCTGTACACATATAATAATTACACAATAATTATTTCTTTCGGCAGCATCATTAATTACAATGTAGCATAAATCTTTTATTTCCTCCTTTTAATATATCCGATATTTGTTGCAATTACAACGAAGTAATGAATGTTATACAAAGCAGAATATTAATAATAATTAAGTTACAGATTGATGAAAAAAAAACTTAGTACAACTATAAAAATATATTTCTAAATGTAAACGCAACATTTCCCAATCTAAATATTTGGACAACTTTTAAGACAATGACGCTGCACAGTCTCATAAGTGTACAGTGAAGTTTCCCTTTGCTTTCCTTTACGAAGAGCAATTTCTTCCTTTTAAATTTATTATCTCATTTTCAATCAGCGCATACACAGATACTGATATAGTTATTAATAACAGTTTCTAAAACAAGTATGTTCAAATAGGACGAACATTAAATTCCAAAAGTTATATAATCTCTTAATATGAAAGTTACTTCGACGATGGATATAATTTTGATACAAGGATGTAATCAATTAAAACCTGTGAAATATGAATAATTTTCTTTGAGCACAGTTTTGAAATACCATCGATTCGGCTGCTTTACTTTTTTGCCTCTTGATACAAATATTTATAATGAAAAATTGAGTTGATGGTACCTGTGACTCGAAGCTAAATAATAATCTCTCGACGTTTGCCTAACTGCCTATTTTTGAAACATATTGATAAATAGGTCGAGTCAAGGCGTGCATAAACTTAAACCCTTTAATCTGACGACATTTTAAAATCTTAAGTTAAAGCATCGCCATTAGTTAATCTATTTCACCACTTAGTGCAAGTTCCAATGAAATATTGCGACTAACTTAATATAAATTCAAACAAAATATGTAGACTACGAGTTAGCGTCCAAGGCTTTTTCGAGCCTTAAATACAAAGGGCCCGGTTACATTGTAAGAAGAATATGTCGTAACCACTTGAGCCAATTGGAACTTCCATTATGAGGAAATGAAATAGTTATCTAATTTTAAAACTTCTTAATCGTAGACGTTATACTCGCGTCGTAAGAATCGATATACCCTAAAAACATGCAAAAACTATACTCCTGTTATCTTATGATCTATTGTAATGCTTCTGGGAAATTAAAAGAAAGGAAACTATTGTATATTATTTTTTTAAACGAAAGCAATTCTTGAAATCAAATCAGACAAAATTCCCTTTTTAAATATGAGTTATATAATAATAATACGAATACAATAAAAACCATTCAAGATCTGAACTATTTTGTTTAGAGTTTATGAAGTCTAGATAGTTTAGACCTTGTGCTTAAAAAAATTAATTACCAATATCAGGCTACATAATCTGCACTTTTTGTTAAGTCTTTTGTGTAATTTTTCTGAAAATCTTATATTACATGTCCCCAGTGCGAAAAATCGTTCTATGCCATTTCGCAGTAAATAACAAACATAATCATCCATTCGCACATTGGTAACTATGTACAAGCTACACGTACATACGGTAATAAAGTATTAACGAATAAGTGAAAAAGAATCATACAATCGATTTTACCAAAGGCCATTAACAGCGCATTAAGTTTCAAGAAACGCAGTAATATTGCAAGAGTAGGAGACGATATTTCTCACTATTAAAATAATATTACATGACAGTATTTCATTACAAAAGCGATATCCGTAAACCGTCAGAATTCCGTTGCAATTATAGCAAAGTTAAGAAATGTATATAGTTATATTCATGCATAATAATGTATTTAACTCCCACCTTTTTAAATCTGTAAATTGTAATCGAGTTGTATTCCCTACAAACGAATTAAACGTACAATAATTCTTTATATACAAGTTAACTTATTTACATAATTAAAACTGCCCGATTAATTGCAATTAATTAAAGCACAATGCTAGTTAAAATAAATCTAGATCTTTTGTTTTTAATTATATAAGATTGTAAATGTATCGAAATTCAGTAGACTTGAAAAGAAAATTATAAGGTAAAAAGTTACACAGCCTTTCTACAAATTTTTTAAATATATCCTTTGCTTTAATTGCAACGAGGACACTAAGCACCTACTCAGTTGAGTAATTGTAGAATCAGCAAAATTCCATTCGTACGAGATGTAAACCTATGCTTCGTCAATTTAACAAATACTGTCTTTTACCTTGTTCATTGAATTTGAAACCATTGTGCAAAACTTTGATATCCGACTTGTTTTTCTTTTTTTATGTTACAGTTATGAGTCGAAGATACCAAGGGCACTTGAATGTTCAATAAATTCAAATTTTCAGACTCTATCCTTTACTTACTATTATAGAGATTAAGATAAACGTAAATCACTATCGTGAAGTGTGCTCGTCAGTCAACAAAAGCTCCAACGACTTGTACCTCTCGATTTCCAGATTTCGAATACGATTAAGGTGTTGGGTTAGGGTATTGGCAGCAATGGGATCGCAAGGTGCAACTTTGGGAGACGTAGCACCGATCGAATTCACAACAGTTATGATGAAATTTGACCATTCCTCAATGGAAAGATCGTCAGTAGGAAAAAAGGTTTCTGCTTGCTCCACCAGTGAAGCAATAACTGATACACCAAACTGAAAGTAAATATTCAGAAATGAATAATGACCAATTATTGATAATATTTAAATAAGATAGACAACAAACCTGATTTGCTAGAGCAAAAGCTAAACTATTGTTTTTCGTCGGCTGACTAGCCGATTCCGTAAAAGCCTTCGCTAGTTGAAGAATAACAGAGAAATCTGATACGATCTGAATCCATCGCCGGAATTCAGAGTATAAATTTACCAACAAATTAGAATCTCTGCGACCAATAATGGCCAATCCACGTAGTAACCCTATCCATAACTCTCCTAGTTGAGTTTCGTATTTAGTCACACTAATAAATGGTAAGAAGCGAAGTAACAAAGTCTGAAAATAATCAAGATAGTTTATATTTTATGCCAAATAAAATTTAAATATTTATTTCAAAATTAAATATGTACCTTGCCCTTCCGAATACTTAACATTCCAGCTAATTTATCTTCTTTGAGTAATTGTAAGAGGGAGGACATCATCAAGGCAATTAATTCTGGCTCCGTCTTTTTTACAACTTTAGGTTCATCATCGTTCTCTTGTTGTTCCTGTTGTTGTTGTTCTGCAATTAAAGCTAAAGGATTGTTCACGTCATCAAGCTTCAATTGCAGAATGTAAAGCTGAAAAGCAAAATAAAACTTTTGTCATTTAGATTACATATAGCATTTGTAAATAAATATTATGGAACATTTAATCCATACATTTAAGAAAGAAAGGACAAGAACCTACCCTCTCAATTTCTAAAAGCAACTGGCGAGTTTTTTTCATATCTTTCTGATGGGATGGAAGCGTCTGCTGTGGGTCGCTGTTAGGAACAATGTCCATGTCAATTATTTTACGAGGGGCTGTAACACTTCCACATTGAAGTTTTCCTAAAGAATTCTCGAACTGCGTCGGTGTATAAACTACTTTCGTAAACGTGTGCTGCGTCTGCTCCCTGTCCCTATTTTAAAAAATTAAATATGATTTAATCAAATAAAAACGATTTTGAATTGATTAAACCAAATTTAGAAGACATTCAGTTTCTAATAGTTACCTAGAATCTTTATGATGACCATTGTTACGATGCTTCTTATTAGGATCTTCACTTTCGTTCTTTTTATTCTGCCGATCACAAAAGACAGTAAAATAATAATCATCCACGTAAGGTTGATTTGTATTGAGTTGAAGCAGCTGAATATTATTTAGCCACTGCTTTTCACGGCTACTCATGAGTCCAGCGTATTCATCATACTCCCTGGGTCCGTTGAATCCATTCATGCCCTGACCATGATGTTGGTGATGATATCTCTGATTATTGTGATTTTGATTGTGGTAGGGATACTGATTGTTTTTAAAGAAGGGCTGATGATTTCCCTGCTGTTCGTTATGTTGAAAGGATCTATTCTGATTTCTCTGATTTGCAGAATGCAAGGGATGATTGTGCTGCTGATGATTCCCTTGATTGTTGGCAAAAGGAATCATTGGATGATCTGGTCGCACGAATTGCAATGGTCCCATGTTTGGATTAGGTGGCTATTACAACAATTTATATTTTAAGTTACAAATTTAATTAATTAAAACAAAAACAAGTAGATTTCACAATGAATTTCCAATTTACGACATAAGTACTTACAGGAAAATTACCCATTGGAAAATTTCCGTGCATCGGTTGTCTTTGCCCGCCATGCTGCATCATTAAATGAGGAGGCAACGGATATCTCAGTACATTTCCTCCTTGATCTAATAAAGGAATAAGTGAAATATAAATTACATAATTTATTTTAAATTCAATTTGAATTATGCTCAAATCAAATAAACAAAAATATTACGTGTCAAAAACCTCCGCCAAGTACATAAGTTTAAGCAATATTACTATTTTATTTATTGAAGTTAAAGCAATTAAATTTATGAGACAAAAGCCAAGGACTTGGCGGTGATTCCCTACCACGAATCTTGATAAGTAGACTGTTACTTACTGGGCATGCGGTGATTCTGTAGGAATTGTGGATGAGGCAGTCTAAGATTAGGAGGAAGAACTACTTGAGGTGGACCAGGTAAAGGAAGGCCCGGTGGAAATCGTGGGGGTGGTATGCCGTTGAGTTGAAGCTGTTCGTTGATGGATATCGAGTCGAAAAAACCTCCCGACTGTTGGTGGGTCGGAGGTTGAGAGGGTTTATTAAGTCCAGGAGGAGGTCTGTTGGCAATGAGACCTCGTTCCAATTCTTCTACGGTGCGCACATTTTTCAATGCGGAGGTCAAGGATGGTTTGGGCTTTGGTAAGGGAAGGTTAGTTGGACTCTCCCAAACGCCAGGTCGTGGTATGATGCCTTCCTTTTCATCCAGCACCAGATGGGAGAGGCTGTTCTCGATGTCGATTTCGGAATCATTCTAAAAAAAATTGAATTACGTATTGTTTACTTCTGGAACTTGTTTTTCTGAAAAGAAAATAAAAAGAATTCCAGGACAACAGACAAACTTGTATTCATTCTTTCCATTTTACCTTAATCGAAGCACTCGAAGTGCTAGATGAATTTTGATGACTCGGTCTAGAAGATTCAGTTATTTGTGCTAGTTTTTCATGATCTTGTTCCCAATCTCCATCTGGAGCCTCAGATCCGAAAGTTTCCTCGTTAAATGCGTCGTATTTCTCTTCTTCACCAAACTCCTCATCTTCTAAGGGGCCATAAAGTCCATCCTGCTAAAACAAATATTTTTGCCGTTTATTATACTTGCCTCTTATGCTCCAAAAGCTTTTTAAACACAAATTAGACCTAAAACATCCTTTTATTTAAAAGAAAAATAATAATTTTAGTTTTTAGACATTTAAATTATTAATGCTTAAATGGACAATTGATAACAATTTACTATATAAGAATAAGATACATAAGAATTGTAACGAAAATTTGCATTCTTCGATACGAATAACTTTTAAAGGTAACTGGCATATTCATTATGCATAAAATATGTAGAAAACATTCTTTCAGATATTAGTTAATGTAAAAGAGTGAAGTTTTGCTTAAAATATACTCGTCTGTAACTCAACTTCAGTAATTAATTTTATACTTTTAGACTAAACTTTACATACATAAATTGTACTTCAAAACAAGAATTCTAAATCAGAAAATAATTGAAAATAATTAACCATAGTCATTATAGGTTGAAGCAGTTGAAGTTCTTGAATTAATAAATTAAAACATTTAATAAATAAAACCTAGAAAAAAATTTTAAAAAGCCTTCAAGATAATTAGAATTTGTTTAAATTTTGAAATACAAAACACCTGGCAAGGTTCAATGAGCCGTTCTTGAAGCGGCACAAAAAGGAAAGAGTTTCCATGGAATAACGAAGTCTAGGGAACCGAAGTTTCTCGAAGAAATGAAGGACGGCTTCAAGAATGATAATAAAAATATTTTTTCTTGAACCAGGAGTAGGTTGTTCATGTTATTGACCTTTCTAGGGCGGGGGTACCGTGGGGGCACAAGAAGACAGGTTATGTCTAGATATATTCGCAATCAAATATCCGGAGAAGAACGATTAGCATGTCAAGATTTGTTACGTTATTCGATACGAAAAATAAAAAAAAACACTCAAAAAGAATCAGAAACTCTCTCTCGTTATTCTAGAAAAGAAATAAATAAAAAAAAGCGTTAAAAATTAAACTTGCTGGGTCAATAATAAAATATTTTCAAAATGCGAACTGGACGTTCCGACGCAGAAAAAACGATTGATTCATCCAGCCATAACACTTTCACTAAATAAGTGAGAGTTACGAGGCTGCTTAAAGAAAATAAAGGAATTTCACTCACCCCGAGCGTAGTATTGAATCCGAAAAAAGAATCTGCCATTTGTTGCAATTAATTTCACAAAATATCATGTTCCGATTAAACGTCAAGCGCTGTAAAGACATTTGCCGTCATGGCGGTCCTGCAAAGTTTGAAATAAGATTTCTAGATGGCGCTAGTGACTCCGATAGATGGCGCCACTAATTCAAAAAAAATTTTTGTTTACATGTATGTAATATGACAATATGTATTTCGTTAATTAAGTTTTGTACGTAAAAAAGTTGTTTCGCGGGTTTCGCGTTTTATTTTAATGGTTTTTAAGTTGTCTTAGAAATAGAAAATTGATTAAAAGAAGTGATAGAAGTTTGGGATATACTTTAACCACTGTAAAAAATGATAAAACAATTCAAGGTCAGTTTTTTTGAAGTCTTAAAAAACTGAGAAGTACCTCCGATTTTTTACAGGTTTTTATAATGATATTTTTAAATGAAGGTCAATTTTTAACTTGTAAACTTTTGAATAATGATGCAACAGTTTGTTTAGATTTCTAAGTTTTTCTTTTAAATATTATTTGGTTTGAAACT
The DNA here is from genome assembly GCA_904066005.1 of Synergus itoensis. Lineage (NCBI taxonomy): Eukaryota > Metazoa > Arthropoda > Insecta > Hymenoptera > Cynipidae > Synergus > Synergus itoensis. Next base: position 1,390,467 of record CAJFCP010000128.1, on the reverse strand, counting down.
TTATGCTTTTTGTTTGTTATTTTGTTGCCTTTGTGACTAACCTAACAAATATTGGCTTATTTTTATAAAAATTTCATTACTTAAAGCACTTGGAAAACGTTTATAATTATGAGTAATTTCAATTTGAAATTTTTCGAATTGAACAGTTTCAAATCGAAAATCTTAAAATGAAACAATTTTAGTTTTAAAACATTCAGAATTGAATATTATTTTACAATAAAGTTTCGCAATTTAAAAATTTATCCCTTCAAATTTTAATAATCTTTGAAATTGGTCGGCTTCATGAATAAATAATTTTATATTAAGTCTTTTAAGTTAATAGAAGTATACATATATATAAGGAGTATCTTTTTAATCTTTAAAAAGCCATTTATTAATTTTTTAGGAACATTTTTCGTTCGAGGCGTTTGGCACGTATTCTATACATACTTCCGTTTCTTTTTCTTTGCTATTTAAGTTTGTCTGTTAATAAAAAAAAATGTCAAGCCATTAAAATAGCCGCAAAGGAGACGTCAATCAACTCACGTGCTGCAGATTCTGTATATTTTACGCGTCAACGTTCCTCACAATGACGCAATCACAAAATATTCTCAAATCTCATACCCCTTATTTGCTACGTATTCATTACACTCAGTGCCTCTCAATTAAATTGATGTTGAAAAATTTGGAAAATTTAGTGCAATGATAAATTAGTCAATAGAATTACGTAAGAATTATTGCTTCATATAAGTTTATGATTTTGTTTAAATTTATCTGATCGATTTCGTTGGACTTCACCACAGATTTCATGAGCTCTTGTATCATTTTCTCACTATTTCTTTAGAAGTTAGATTGATATTTTCTCTATCTTCAGATTCCTACTCAGACCCTCATGGTTTACACAGAAATACTTTCATCGTTTGCAACGAGTTTCTACCTCAACATTATAGAATAACTAATTCTTTATTCTTTTCAGAGAGGAGTTATTAGATCCGAAAGAGTTTATACTTGGAACTTTATGAAACTGGTAAGAACCAAGACTGGTTACATACATTTAGATAGAGTAGGATAACGAAGCTATCAGATTCTGGACGAAGAAGAGGTTTGCAATGTCAGTACTGTGTCAATACACAATGCCAATGTCCAATGTCGAAATTAATCCTATAAAAAGTTTTGATTTCAACCGGTATCTTTTAGTTAGAATCACTCTAATCCAAAGCATTCTTTTGGACTCAATGTCGGCATGAATAATAACTTCAGGATCTAGTTTGTAGAAAATCTGATGATTATTTGAATGAACTCTTCTGGTTGAGAAGCCCCATTTCTCTAAAATCCTTTCCATTTTAATTCCAATAAGGCATTCTTCGGTAGCATTCCAAGATCAATCTTGAGAATCATCACTACATCTGTCAATTATCCAGTGGTAAATTACGAGGACATAAAAGAACACATGTGCTCGATTCCGTTAGAATGTGTGATTGTATCAACAGTGGGGTTCTACCGCTACAACCACAATATCATCTACTATCGTCATCATCGAAAGTGAATGTTTGTGTGAAACAATTGTGGAAATAAAGAGAATCAATTGCATCTCCTAAGAACTAGCAGCGGTGACTTTTGCCTAGCGGAGGCTCGTCCTATGATGACGATGGCGACGCGTGTGTTAAAATTAAATCCACCAGACGGACGTCTGCATCTTGCCGACGGCGACGTCGCGACGAAGTGCGTCCTCTAGCTCAGTCTCAAGAGCATATCCCGTCAGTGCGGATGCCTTAAATTTTTCGTTTTGCCTTCCTGATCCAGTGTCTTTTTGTCGTGTGGACCAGTTTTCTCCTCTTGAACCGTCCTTCGGAATTTCAGACCTGTGATATTTTAGGAAAAATTCAAACCTCGGAATAACTTTCAGAAGCCTAAGCGCAGACACAACTCGTACGAGGTAACAAATGATTGGAAGCTACCTTCACTTCCTTATTGAGTCACTAACTTCGCTGAGAAAAATGGAAATATTAAATTATCCATAAATTTACAGATATTGATCTTCAACATTTATTTTTCTCAGTGTTTAAAGTGTTCGCTACAAGGTGGAAAAGCAAAAGCAAGATACAAAGCTGGAGTTCTGGAGAAATTATTGAATTATTTCATTTTCAATTTTTCTAGAAAAACGAACAACAGTTCCAGGGTTTCAATTGGCTTTAATTTTGACTTTCCTAGGTTGTAAATTGTAATTTATATAGAATAAATTCATTTTGGATTCATTCAGGTATTGACTTCAGTCATCCGACTTTCTACATCCGAGTAAATCATTGAGAATAAACATACCAACTCAGTCAAAGTGCGAAAATAATTATTGACTCTTCACGTTGATGAAGAAGTAAAGCTTCGAGAATTTGGCTAATGAAACGCAGAGTTTATTTCAACAAGACATGTTTATTGGAAACTAAGTGCAGTTAAAATTATTCTGTTGTTGAAATCTTTAATGATTGTCATCTGGTATCATTTATTGACAGGGTTTACTAAACTGAATTATCTTGAAATTCAAGAAGTTTTCAATTCAGACTAAAGCTTTATGAATCCATATCCGCTCATTTTTCTCTGATAGAACTCAAACCTGACACGTTATATCGTTCAAATTGGATTCAACCACCCTCACTTTTGATTCAAGAACGTAAATATTTCCGCATGTAAACGCACCACTTGCCAAAATTTTACATATATGTAAGGATGTCGTCACAATCCCCGAACATTGTAATAAATTATTTAAATATCTTGCTTATCTGACAAATATGTTTACATTACTTTTTGGGACACGTGGAGAAGTAAAGTTTTTTTTTCTCTTTTTTTATTTAAAATTCATTGACCCCTATTCATCGACGTACGACTGTTACGTATTAATGGCACTTACACGTATTTGTAAGATTTTACGATTACATATATTAGTTTGAATATTTGAGTGTCTTTTATTTGGCAACTTTTGACAAACAGGATTTCATGACTATGCTCCAGATTGACGAGACTATTGCATTCTTATTCATTTTTGTGGACGTCGCAGCAAGCAAACACGCGTGTGCTAAAAATGTTTTTTGACTGCGGATATTGTGTTTTTTTTTCTTCTGAGACTTTTTTGAACGTTTACGTAATGTTAGGTAACTTTCCTTTTATTTGTGAATTTTTTATATTTTAAAATCTTTACAACTTAGACATCTCAAAATATATATTCAAGATAAATTCAGGAATTGAATTCGATTGTTGAATAAATAGGATTTTGCGGGACTAATAATAACGAGAAAATAAGTGCAAATTAACGAATAAAAGAAGTACCGAAAATAGAAGCTTTCCTCTGAATTGGAAATTCTTCTGAAAAATGTTATAACGTCGTAACTAAATTTTAAAACTATTTTTCATATTGCAAAAATTGTCTTTGGAAAATTTAACAATGGGTCTAATCAAGTCTTGTGTCGTCATTGTGTTTATTTCCAATAAAATTTTCCACTATTCATTCCACCACTTAGAAGGTTGTATTTGTTCTAGACACGTGACTCTAAAAAAGTCAATGGAAGAAAAATTCCGTTCAAGCATCAAGAAATCTTCACCATTGACAATTCTCTTGACTTATATTTATTTATTTTTTATTTTCTCGTAAAACAGAATTAATTTAAATGGAAAATTATGTTTGAATAATTTTTTTTTTCATTTTTAGGCTTAATTTGAAAACTTCAGTCACTGGAAGAAATCTTTTTGAATGAAGGAATTTATAGTTTCGATTGATTTAGAGCAAAGGAATGTTGTTTTATTTTTGAAGACTGATTTTGCCTTTCAATATTGATTTTTGAACGAAAAAATGGGAGCAGGTTAAATCAGCAAAGCAATCAGTATCCACTGCCGAAATAGAGTTCGCGTACATTTTGCTCCACATTGGTTGGCCGTTTCTCAATGGTAGATCGAAGAATATAGAGAAAAAGAGAAGTGTCACCAGGTTACTGGCCTTGATCGTCTGCCAAATATTTGACAGGGAAAGCGTGCAGTTGTCACGAGCTAATTTTACCTGTATAGGTAATACACCTCTGCCTACGTCGCAAAAAATGATACACTTTCTGTCTAATATGTAAAACACCAATTCAGAACGTTGAGTTTGATGATAATTCTTGGGATATAAACTCTTGCATACTGTGGTTCCGGAAATCGAATTTATTCGTCTCGGTTACTGCACGCAGCTAACATGGTGCATATAGATATAAAAACAAAAATAGATTGCCATTGACCTCTCGGATTCGATTGTCAGCCAAATTAAAACTTAGCTGGTTACTTACTTGAACTTTAATTTACAATTAAGCTGAAAAATACTAATAATATGAGTTTAGAATATTTTTTAGAATCCTGATGAGAATTTTTCTGGCGGAAAGTCATTCTCAAAAAAATCAAAAAGTATTTTTAGACCTTTTAGAGGCTTCAAGAAAATTTTGGTGGTTTGAAATCCAGTTTTATTTAAATGAATATCGATTTTGTGATTTGCCTGTGGGTCAATTGGATTTATCGAAAATTAGAGCGTATATGCTGATCTCTTTACTTTCTGGAACGGTCTCGTAATAAAATAATTTGTATTTTCGCTTGTGGAGAAGAGAAATATGGGAATTTCTTCCTGGAGAATAAATATGCAATTGACATTGCAATTTTGGACTTCATAGTCTTTCACCTAATCTCCCCTTCTTTAAGAATATCTCTCTTTTCCCTCTATTTTCAAGAAAATTCATCTTTTTTTGTTGAAAATTTAACTTTTTTTAGAAGCTTATGAGAGTAACATAATTTTCTTGTTAATCCAGAAGATTTGAAAAATTAAAATGAAAGAAATTTAATAATGTATATACGTATTATATAATATATACAGAAGTCCAGAAAAATATAATTGACACTTTGTACTAATTGACAATATTTTTTGATATAGGATGGAAAGATTGGATCGAGATGACGATGATTTCGGTGAGGGATTTATCGCAGAATCACATCCCCTGAGACCGACTCACCTCAATGTTCCTGGCAGAAATGAATCTCGAGCTCCCAGCATCAGTAGTAGTGTTAGTGATATGGATGTGCCAATCTACACCAGGGAAACCACCGTACCACTATCAGCTAAAAAAGTATGTGTTTAGAACGTATTAAGAGGGTGAATCAAATTAATTTCCACATAAAAAATCTTCCCTAGTATAAGGTTAAACGTTTTTTCGGACGTCATCCTGTGGAGAAATTATGTCCTCTAAGTTTCTTACTTACCCACTTATTTACTTAGTCAGTAAATTTAAAAGTGGGGTAACAAGCATTCCTTTTTAAGGCTTTTTTATATTTTAGCAGGTAGCTTCATTCAAATTGTAAAGAAAACCCTATTATCTAAAAATAAGTTTCGTCTGACTTTCATAAGATTTGCGTAGGCGTCGGGTTTATCCTCCCCTGAAATTCGAAGGGTCTCACGCAACATTCAACCAAACAGCGTCCCTATAACTCAGTATGACGTAGATTTTACTTAATGGCGAAACATCCAGTTTCCTGATGTGACGCAATAAAGCAGGCGTTCATGAAGAAAATCAAGATCACGTCTGATGACCTTAGTTAATAGATTTCCAAGCATTCGATTAATATGTCCCCCAAGCTTCCTCTGATAATAATTAAATCCGATCTGCATTCTACATAAAATAGACGTTTTATAACTTGAAAATCTCGGAAATAAATTACATTAAGTAAATTTTTAAGTCATTGCCATCATTTTTAGGGAGTCTAGCGACTTTGAAAATCTTGAAAACTTGGAATTCACCTGAAGTTTCTTTACCTTGAAACCCTAGAAATCTCCTTGAATTTTTTCCGGGAAAATAAAAAATTAAAGCCTCAACAGATGAATTGAATTGTATTTTTTAACTGTACAAATTTTGAAATATACAGTTTTAATTGAGTATAAAAAACTAAAGAGAAAAAACGTAGATTTTTTTTAATTAGAATATTTTCTATCTAGCTCTATTAAAATGATAACTAACTATAGACTCAAGGAGAGAAAATCATTTTCCGACATTAATTTCCAATTAACCATAATGAAATCGATGGCGCTATTATGAAATAATGCACTTTTGTCGATAAAAAGTACCTTAGCCGCGATGAGTGATAAAGGACATTTTTTTCTAAGCAATAGTTGTCTCTGAGGAATTGATGACTTAAAATTTGTTCTACACCCGTTAGATTATTTTTTATGGTAATCGGCTCATAGAAACCAACTTTTGTTTGTGATTTCAGTATCTTTGAGTAATCTCTTTTGGTTAACAGTTAAGTGGCTTCTTTATTGCGAATAAATTTTCAAGGTCTTTCAAGTGCATTTAACGATAGTAGTACACGTAGCTTATCGTGATGTAACAATGTACAAAGGTGTGTTAATATCTTGAACGAAACATAGTCATTGTATGAACTACTATGACGTATCAGAACTAGGAAATGAATCGCACACGCCCATTATTTGTTCTGGAATATTGACTTCAATTTCAATATTGGAAATGGAAATGAAAGGATCAATGGCCAATGCAATGAGAATTGAGGCTTCCTTATCTTTATTAAATTGCCAAATATTTCTAGACAAATTATATAAATTAAATTTTCAATATAAAATTAGAGATTTTGAATAGTTTAATTTTATAGTTGTTGATGGAAACAACAGCTGAGAAACAACAGCTGAGGTTTAGCGTCACCACGTGCACTGAGTTTTACTGAAGGTAGCGTCACTGCACTTGCACACAAACTTCTCACTTTTTCACAGAGAATTCTTAATAAAAAAAAAAACTACGCGAGATCACGTCGGGGTCACCAGTTGTGGATGCTTGTGTGCAAGAGAAATAATTGATTATAAAAAGAAAAATAATTATTTCACTTAAGTTATTTGTGATAATTTATTTGAGAAGATTCTTATAAGTGTACAGTGTAACGACCGACCAGAGACTATAAGACTAACTTGAAAACTAAGCTTGGGTCCTAGCGACGAGGTTATCGAAGGAAAGGGAAATGCAATAAAATTTGGGGAAATGTACAAGTATGCTTTCCTATAGAGTACAGGAGAAAGTGTATGACTAAGTGTATACCTGAATATTGAATCGCTAGGTAAACCTTCGAACGAACCTAAGAGAGTCGAGAATATTCTTGAAACTATTTTCTAGAAATAATATTTGGAATTATAGGAATGTGATATTTAATCTCCAGATTGAAATATAAATATAATTAATATAAAATTAATAATTGTAACAGGTGGTCACCACATTTATTATAATCTTTTTGGTATCAAATTTTGCATAAAACACTTTCTGAACAGAAAAACTTTTATAAAAAAGAAAAACTTGTATAGGAGCTTTGATAAATTATAGAATAGCGACTGGAAGTTAAAAATAGTATAAACTGTGGGTTGAAATAGAAAGGCAGATTGATGTGCCAAATTCTGCGTCTTAGGTCATTTCAGTAACAATTTATCTTCATCTAGAACTCAATTACTATAGATATATATTGATTAAGTGTATAGTATTTAGTTACTTCATTGAGATCGAGACGTAATCTCGGATTGAATGAAAAAAACTCTTGTTCAAAAATAACTTCTTCATTTATTTATTCACTACATGTGAATTCAAAAAAATTTTTTTCTCTTACTGAAAGATTCCTTTCTTCTCGATTAATTTGAACGATCTACTTTTCTATAGCTTGAGGAGGAATGTAATAGAAATTGGAATTTCCAATCTTGCTGTGCGTGACTGCTCACTGCTTTTATCTTCCTGTTAATAGAAAATTGTGCAGTTGATATGAGAAATTGAAAATCATCAAATTTTATATAGCTTTTTTAGCTTTAATAATTTAAATTAATTTAATATCTTCCCAAAAGAGTTAATTTCGCAGAAATTTTCAAATACATACTTAATCAAATTGAAGGAAAGTTTTATCGTACTTTCATTTGAGTGACTTTGAAAAATTAAAATGGAAAATAATGGTAAACGTTCTGCGAATGAGGAACGTATATACTTCGATTTTGAATATTGTATACAATTTTAATAAATTAGGTAAATTATCATTCGGCAACTCTTTTCGAATTTAGCTTCATTTATAAAATTGACCTTGCTCGCTACTTGAACTTGAAATCTTGGGAAAGTAGGTATAACTTTTATGTTGAAGAAAGTTTCAAAATATTTTAAATATCTATCAAGAGATTCTAGCAGATTTTAAAAGATCACAAAGTCTTTATTTCAAATCAGTTTATATGCAAGAATCAGATTCCAGGCAAAAGTTTTTTGCTCATACTTATTTTTTGTCCCAAAAGCTCAGAGAAAATGAATGAGTTCTATGAGCGACAAATATAACAAGTTATAAATTCTACTTTCCCTGTCGACATTCAATCTTGAACTTTTCCAAGTTTCGGGAAAGAAAAAATACATTTTTGGCATCAGCTCAAGTGTAAAAGTATTTTTTTTCAGTGACTTTGAAACCATTCTTTATACTGCCACTGATCTCGTTAAGCTAGAAGTAAACTACTTCTAGCTATTGAATCATGAAAATGTTTAGTAATTTTATTAATTGATTCGTTAAATAAAAAAGGAGCTCATTTTAATTCACTTGATCAGTGCAAATACATAATTGATTCAATAGCTAAAAATGAGTTACATTTTTAATTGTAATGAATATTGTAACTACTGATTTAAATTCGAGTTTAAATCTAAAAAACTGTTTAACATCTAAAAAATCGATTATCTTTCTATTATATGCGCATGGATATGAAAATATTAAATAATTATTATGAAGTTCAACTCAACAATACATGCATGCGCAATTTAATAGTAAATGTGACCCCGACCTAGCAGATGTGTGTTCTGTCTGATCTGACGTCATTCTTGGACTAGCGGGAGGAAGTGGGTGGGTGGGTGGGGGGAGGGGGTTCTGGATAAGGTTTGCATGTGAATGTAACTGAGCACATTTACGTGACTCTTGCATCAGGTAGTTACCTCTAAAGTTATCTACCAATGACTGGACTGAAAGTACTGAAACGACTGAAACCGCAGAATGCGACTGGTCGATTTCGCGGGTGTGTTGGAGGCTCGTCATCGTCATAATATATACAGTGACGCAGATCAGGTTGCATGGAATGAAGAGCTTCTGGCGCTAACGTCTCAACAAAGTTGTCTTCAAGATAAATCTTTTAACTGCTTCTAACATAGATTTTTTTATCTTCTAACAAAGATATTTTTATCCATATTTTCTGACTCAAAATTAAGCGGAGAAGACCCGAGTACAAACAGTTATGGGAAATAACAAACGTTTATTTAATTAGCGTTTTATTTAATTATTTATTATTCGTTTCTTCTACTTTAAAGGAGTAAATGACTTGAAACTTCTTTGAAAATCCCTTTTTATGAAGAAACCTAAATTTAATTAAGATGAATCTTGCAATTGGCCAAAAATCTTATAATCTAAGATTCCTCTTTATTATAAATATAGACTTTACTCAGAATTAATAATCATTAATCATCTCACAGAAATAGGCCTTAGATTGTTGAAGCGATAGATGCAAATCATTTACTTCAGTAAATGAAACTGTCATTGACCCTAATAAAAACCTCGAATAGGTCACAATTGAAACTGATAATAGGAGTATTATTAAATTGTTGTTTATCTTATGACATATAAGTGCAACTCTGTCATTTATTTTTATTTAACAGATTTGTATCCAGTATGACGTGAGTTTAAAAAAGTATTTCAACAAATACTTTCGCTACCATTCATAATCCTCTTCAGAACTTTACTGAAATTTTCTCTCGTCAGCAGTTAGAAATTGGTAAATTATAATCGATAATGAAATTATTGATTATGGCAAGACTTTCTTGTGTTAAAAGTTTATAAAGCCTTCTAAAAACTAAACTGGTACAAAAGAATGAAAAAATTGAATGAATGAAAGGTAACGCGGACAAGAAATGTTAAATTCCATCGGAATTTCAAAAGGCTAGTTGATGGGACATAAAATGAAAATATGCATATGGAAAAGTGCATTGGCTGTACAAGTACCAATACACTTTATGACAGCATTATTGCACAGGTGACTTGTTCACGTGGCAGTTAAAACTACGTAGAACGAGTCACGTGGTTGTGGTGCGTACATATGCGAAGAAGAGGAACGATTGCAGTTACTTTTTTCATACCTTTTTCAGTTAAACGCGGATATAAGGTGAACAAGTGTTACGTTCAGTTACTCAAAGTACATTTAAGAGTGCCGACTTGATAAGTAGTGGCTAAATAACTTATCTTTCTTAACTGAAGGTGTTAAGTTAAATAAGAGTGTTTTTCAACTGCTTTTATTGACAAGGAATATAATATAAATTTATAATCGAAACAAAATTATAAATTATAAAATTATCATAAAATTAATTATAAAATTAACATAAAATGTCTATGGACAGTGCATTATTTTTGTTCAACATCGGGGATAAGAGAGAATCGGCTTATATTGATGTAAGTAGTCATTTATAAAAAAGTTTTTCAATTCGTATGCATCTTTAAAAGATTTAAGAAGATGCTTTTTATTTAAAGAAAAAAGAAACTCTAGTTCAAGGCGGTTTTCGAAAAACTGAGAGTCAATCATTCTTCCTAGTTAATAACAAAATTTCTCTCAAACAAAGTTTTCAAACCGTCTATGGGATTTTTTTTCATATTATTATTTTTATATAATGCAATTTTCTAAAAAAAATGACAATCTGTGCAGTATAATATATAAACCATAATCAAACAGAAAATAAAAAGAACTTTCCTCTCGGGAAATTTTAATCCAAGAAGAATAAATGTCAATCTGGAAAAGAAAATTTAGAATAAGAAGTTTTTTAGTGACTCAAGTTATATTTTTATAGAATCAAGATAATGATTGGATTACGGGAAATTGATTACGTAATTTTATATTCCCATGAATCACAGATCTTCGCTGTAGGTTTCCATATTTTCCAATTTTTTTCTAAAAGTACATATGGTAATGTTTAGTACATTTTCAGATGACAAATGTTAAAGATGTTTACGAATTTTGCAAATTATGTAAATTAATTATCACATAAAATTCAATTATAGGCACATAATTTACAATTATAAGGAATAAGGAAATTGGTAAATGGAAATTTGGAACATTTCATGTAGAATCCTACGTAGAATTTCACGTGGAAGTCCACGTGAACATTTGCAACTGGGAATTGAAAGGATACTATAAAAAGCTCACAAAGTCCTGAAATTTGAAAGGCCCTGCCTCTTTTTCAAGGTTACATAATAGCTTACGTTTACATATAAAAAAATGCTTGCATTGAATGGCAAATCAACCCGTTTTTCTATTCAATTCATCTCTTTTACTAAACATCATTCTTTTCTGAATATCCTGTTTTCTATAAAGGGTAAGAAAGGCGCGCGGTGAAATACGTAGGCGGTATAAGCTTGAATTGCTATTGATTTGTTGCTGTGAATTCTATAGGAAGGGAGACCGGTAGCGTAAACTCCATACTTATCGGAAATCATCAGTTCTCTTGCAATGATCATTTTCACTCATTTTTCCAACTTTTAAACAAATTTACATCAATTTAATTGCATCACTTCAAGTGGAGTTCTTCCATGGGAAACATTTGTATCGCATTGGTTGACGAAACTCCATACAGAGGGTTGAGTCAACTTTTTCCGCGTCTGCGCCCTTATATCGCGAAAATACATAGTGGGTAGGAAAGTCTATCGGGGTTTCATGAGCATAGGATCGAACCAACCCTCAGAGTGTACCAAATCTTGATACCTTCACGACCTTACTCGAGGGTAAGTCTTCGTTTTTCTTCGAAAAACGTGTTCAAAATATACGAAAACAATAAGTGTTGAAACAAAGTGTTGTTGATGTTCAAGGATATTCAATTGTTCAACTTTATTCTTAGATTAGTTGGTCCTGACAAAGTTTTCCAGTCATTTAAAGTCGAAAATTGAAACTGAACTGCAAATGGGTCAAGGCATGTTTTGATTTCTTGCATATTTTAGTTTGAGATGTGTTGATATTAATTTAAAATTACCAGAGTTAAGTATGATTTCATGATTAGTGAAAAATCAGAATCAGGACTTGGAAACCTTGAATAGTGAAACGAAATCGAATCTGATCGATTGTTTCAACGATATTTATTCAGTATTCACATTTGATTCGAGGAATGTTCCTGATCATCCGATTTATCTAACACAATTTTCGCTTTCGCTTATAAACAATATCAATCTTATCTTATATGCCATAAATCTGGTTTGCATCATCTGCAGGTAGCACTTCTGTAGGTTGACTCTTTGATTGTGATTCCATTTTATTAATCCAATCTTATCATGAGAACGTAGAATGTATGTTGAATTTACTGTAGATAAGATTAGCTGTTGATTCACATCTGGTCAACCAGATTCCAAATCTGTGACCTTCACCTTTAAACTTCGCTTATTCAGTTGTTTTGTTATTCTTGATCAATCCAGATGAAGATCTTGCAAAAAATGTCTAGAAGCTTTTTCTTTGATATTAAATTCCTCTTCTTTAATTTGAAACTGTTGAGGGGTGCTCTACGAAATGACCTAATTATATCAAGCAAAAAACGTTCGAAGAGAAACGTCGTTGAAATCCTTTGATCCGCTCATATCATGGCAATCAGCCAAAAAATATTCCGTTGCAATTATATCGAGTGATCTGTCAACTGACCCTGCATTATGTTCGTCATGTTGACACTCACGTGTATACATAAAAGCAATCCTAATAGGTGATTAAAACAATACCAAGTGTAATCAACCTACGCAAAGAGATTGCCACCTTTGACCTGTTTGACCTTCAATATTCACATACACACCCTCGACTAACAGCGTCCTGCTTTCAAAATTGATTTTCAGATTATTAGATTATTAGACTGGCTGCTCTGAAGTAATCAGGAAATAGAAATTATCAATTGAGATGTACAGATGAAATTTAGGGAAAATAGACTATTAGTCGGCACTTCCAAGAATAATAGATGTAATATAAAAGAGAAAATCTTTATTATAATTCATTTTTGATTTATTTGCGTGGTTTATCTCATTGATAAGATTGATATGAGTTATTCTATTAGGATATTTGATTTTAACATGTATTTTTTATAGATAATACTGGCGCAATTACTGCGACATTATCGTAGACTTTGTACCCATTTTAATTCTGGAATTTACTCTTAGTTGAATCAAAACATATATACTCATCCCATTTCACAAGAGGTGATAAGAAATGTCTAGTCTATTTAAAAGCGAAAAAATGTTACATTTTTCTTAAATTTATTATTCTCTTAGTTATATCTCAAATAGAGTGTAACACTTTGCTTTACAATTTGGGAGTGAAAGATGATGTCACGTTTTCAGAATATCGTGAAAAGAAATCAAAAATTATTATTCAAATTATTATTATGAATTATAAATTCATTATTTCTTTATTTATATATCTTATATCTTTTTACGGAAAATTGTAATACTATCATTTATTTTAATTGCCTATAAAACTAATTATAATAATCATTAATCAATTTCATCAATCTGTTCCCTCAAGCAGCTTAAACATGGATGTTGAAAAGGTAATATTATTTTTAATGATTGGTCAGTTTCAGTATAGAGAATTTTATTAATACTGCATGTAAAATACTCATCATTTATTCTACTAACAAGTTATTGTCTTCATATTAACGCTAACACTAACACAGTCAAAAGAGGAACCGCAGGAACAAGCGTCGACGCCCACTGCATTGGCCCCATCAAATAAGGTATTTTTAATTTATTAAATTTGATTTGATTAACAAAACATCATTTCTTTAATTATCATGTACTTAATCTATATATCCAGGAAAGAAATCGAAATTCAGTTGCAACCGTAAAATAAATGACAGCTTTTTTAAACATTTATCAAAATATATTCACGGGTTATCTGAATTCGTTTACTTTATCGCGAATTCATCATATCAATTACTACGCAGTTTGCAAATATACTTCATGTAGCTTTTTCTAAGAGAAGAACAACTTTGATGAAAAATAGTAGTGTATTTTACTTTATTGAAAAAGATCTTGTCTCACTTGCTAAATCAACTCTTCACAAGACATTTGAAGTACATGACAATCAATTAACGTCACATTTTCTGAATGCCTCCATAATATCCATAACGTTTCTTTTTCAAGCAACGAATAGCCGATAAGGATGTGGTGAGTGCTGTCTCTTCAACAAATTGAATCGTTCCACTTTTAGAAACACTTTTCTCATATTTACATCCTTAACACAGAATATGCTAAGAAAATAAATTGAACAATAAACATTACATACTAATAATGGCTTCAGAAAGCTTCTTTTTTCACATTACAATTTTTAATTACTAAATTTACAAGGTAATTAAAATCACAACAGTTGCATATCAAGAGAAAGTTGTACGTTATGTAAAAATTGTTATATCAAAGCAATATTATTTTTTAATTAATATAAACGAAGTCCCTAAAAATTAATTAATTGTAATTAAGTTCAGTTTTCCCTTTTCTTTATACCTTACGTATAAAATGCATCTTTATTCAGTGAGACTGATAAAATAAAGAATTGTTTTCATTCCTCATGAACTTCTTATCAAAATTTATTCATCTTTTCCTTTATTCTCATTAATTAATATGCATGGTTGCACATATCAACAATATTATGCTGACCTTCGGACTTATTTTTTAAAATTATTTATTGCTTCTCTGATGTAACAAAATGCGGTTATTCACCTACTATGTTTATGCGATTCGCTCTGATTACTCTTTAACCATATTCATTTGAAAATCGCGTGCATTGTCCATTTGTCTTTTAAAAGTAAAAAAAAAGTTTCAATGCCATTAAGTTCTTTTTTAACAAAACGGTTCTATAGATCTTTTTTCATTTTTTTTTCTCTGTATAAAACACTGACATACCGAAATATAACACCACAGATTGATTTGGTATATATATATATATACTTTATTTTGAAGAATATTAATAGATTGAGCAATATTGCTACTTGAACTTTAAGTAAAAGTGGTCATCAATTAAACTGCTTTATTTTTCGCTCTGATGTTCTGTTAGTAAGATTGAAGATAATGATACACAATCAAGTAATACTTCGTTTGACACTTGCTCGTGCAACGACACACGTGATTTATAACCGGGTCAACGGCTTTATAAAAATGTTGCACTACTTTTTGTATTTATATTGAATTCACATAAAAATTCCTGGATCTACTCTGTTTATAGAAATATAATTTTTAGATTCATTAAATTCTACAAAAGAACAATTATTTACCGGCCAAAACTGATTATTTTGGACTTCAAGGTAATCATTGTCATAACTTTTGCAAAGATAAATATTTCATCAAGATGTACTTGGCATGATATATGAAAGATGATTTAACTGATAAGAGCGATTAAAAGAATGATTTTACAATTATTGACAATGAAGAAATTTGCTTTCTTCAAAGAATATCTTAGATTAATTTCGAATTTATGCTTCTGTTTTACTCAAACTTTTGCTGAAATTAAATACGCATATCGTAAAATATTCAGCAGATCATTCGAGAAATTAATGTGATTCGTTGAAACATATAAAAACAATTTACTTATGTCTCATGGAATTTTTGTATACCATTTTACATCTGAAAAAATTCATACAATTCGAGATAATGATGAAAGCAGTCGGCAGTAAATAACAACAAATTTAAAAAAATTTAAAAATAAGCTTCGATTTCTCTTTCAAGAATAAACATTGATTCCGTTTTGGAATATTATGTTACTTATTCTGGATTTGATTTCAGTGTCTTTTACATATATATTTCATCTTACAACCGCGGATATTGTACCAAATCTTTTAAATTATTTTTTTTTATTTATAGTGTTGAAGTTTCTTAATTTTTTAAATCAAAAATCCGGTTTCCGGAACTTTATCCATTTTTTGTTACTGCATATTGCTTAAAGATTTATTTTTGTCCTGTTATTAAACTCTTTTAACTCACTCAAGACCAGTTTAACTCTGAATGTTTATGACTGATCTCCTTTTATTCTCTCGGTTGATTGGTGATAATTGCAGCTAATCATAGACTTAATTTCGTAACTGGTATAGGTCTCTCATTTGAACTACATACGACTTCGATAATTATTAAAAATTACCCTGCAAACAAATTGGGGTAAAATTAGAGTAGAATTAGGCCCTTCCTAATTTTTTTCTCCTTGATTGCGCGTTTTTCATCAGAAAAAGAGTTTCTTTATTTAATAATTAAGATAATTGGTTCTCCATTACCCATAACACCCTTGATCTCTCAATTTGTTTAAGTATTTATATTACCTTTAATTGAATCATATTTGGATCACTTCTGATTACAAAGAAGTCTTAATGTATTTAAAGTGTTTGTTTTTTTCTCTCCAGTTTTTTTCTCTTTTCAATAACTTTTCAAGGACTGAAGTATTAAAATAAGTTTATATCCAATAAGAGAAATTTTTACGTTTCTAAATAATAATAAGTATAATTTTTTCTTGTAAAGTGTTTTTTTCATGTAAAGTTAATTTTCTGTACAGATTATAAATTTTTAAGTACATACAATACACGAATAACGGAACTCTCAATAACTTTTTCCATAATAAATTGTTATTTTGCAATTCAACATCTGTCCTTACCGACTCGCGACACGCCACATATCTAGACTAGGCATTAAACTATTATTTCATTCATCCCTTCAATTGGTATCAACCTTGGGCTCCTGAAATAACATCCATGAGTATTTTGCACCATTAAATTACGTATCACAGTATGTAAATCAAATCACGTACTAAAATTACTTTTTGTAGGACATTCCAGAAAAACAAGACCCAATTGGGGACATTTTTTGGTGTCAATTTTTCTTTATTTAAAATATCGCTCCTCGGCTTCTGATTATAACACATTTTCAACTGTTAGAAAGCCACTGTATCTCTACTATCACCTCTTTCAAGTGTAAATTCAAACATACACCCACATATATAACAACATCCTCACATTCCTCGCTCAAACTCCATGTATTAGTATATACACGGATCATACATGAAGCACATGTATGATACCTCTCTCGCCAGTGATAAGAGGTCATATTTGACGAAAGAGTCGGGGGTCTTCTCTGCTCGGCATTCAGGTTCAATATAATTCCTAATTGTAAAATTGTCCCTCAACTACATCATTCTTCCGGCTCTAAAGTTGGAGGAGGGAAACCTCTTTGCTTGTAAAGCTCCGGCTCTGGCTCTACTGTACTTTTATTTGAGATATCACAGAGCTCCTGTAGACCAGTACTTTTCAACTTTCGAATTCGACAGTGATAGTCACTGACACACGTGTTTGTGGGAGCAAAAGAGAATTGTACACAAAACTCCTCAGCGATTGGAACAGCTCCGCCTTCGGGGTTCCACCAATAAACGACCAGACTTGATCATGAATTCACAGTTTGCTTTGGTGTGTTCAGTGTGAGTCTCGTCATAAACCTGAAACCGGGCGTACTTCCAGTTTCACATGAGTTTTACTCAAAATACCAAGTTCACGTTTCCTTGGCCCTGAAACCGGTCGCGCTCAGCATTCACAGTCGGTTTTTAAGCACTTTTAAACCCACCAGCTTTTTTTAAAAAATTTATTATCTTGAAAAAACTGATGCAAGATTCCTGTTGGGAGTAGATATCGAAGTCTGGAAGGTGTAGGGTGCTGTTATATCCGTGGTGTGCCGGAGAATTTTTTTTATTTTTAACGTCTGACGTCTAGAGACGAGAGTCAAATTTGCCGAATCTCGTCTGCATATCAAAGTGATACTTGCAAAGGTCTTGGAAAGAGTGGAAATTTCATTAAGGAAGATGGGCTTCTCTGAGATTGAGGTAATGTGTCTGAAGATTCATTATTCTAAGGGGTCAGGTTCATGGGTTGTGTTGTTTCAAAATATTATCGTTTGTGAGTCGAAACGTCAAAGCAAATGCTGGTGGATTCAGATTATTTGAAAAGTAGAAAAATAAGATTTCAACCGATCAGTGAAAATTTTACTGTACATCAATGTAAAGTACCTATAGAATCTCTAATTTGAAGAAAATTTTCAGTAGAGTTAGCAAACGCCTTTCTGCATAATCATTAATATGAGTTTAAAGTAGAAAGAAGATTTTTTTAGACTCTTCTTTCAATAGTGCTCTTGGGAATGAATTTATTATTCAAAAGATTCAGATGCATATATAAATATATTCTTTTTAAGAATTTAAATTCTAATTTAGAAAATTAATTGACCATCATCCAGAGGTTGATTATTTTATAACAATTAGAAATATGAGTGCACTCATATTTCATGACTTCAGCAGCAATTTAAAGACCTAAAAATCACGTTCACTCGATTTAATCTAAAAATTGTTCAATCAAAATTGATCTAATCAGCCAATTTTATCATGAGCCCACGCAGCAAAGCTCGTAACAACTCCGCGATTATGATAGAGATCCTCGTTGAAAAGTATTTGATTATTCTGTGTCATACAGGATGTCCAATAGGCCATTCAGTTCCGTTTAATTCTCCAAAATTATGTTCAAACACGAAGCAGTGTTCTGGAAATTAAATTCAATCAAGGAAAAAATAGACATATTACTTAAAAATGAATCAGATTATAAATTTTTCTCATTAAGCATTAATTTCGAATCAATGACGACGCAACGAAATTCGTTAGTAAGTTATATATAAGAATAAAAATATTAATAATGAAGATTATATTTCCCCTCTTTCTGGCATGGAAATGACAGATGGACAGATCCATCGATTTTTCATAATTATTGAAGTTTGTCGAAGTGTAATTAAAGAGCTTGACAGTCATTTATTCTTATAGTTATGTATTCCGTTTATTACAGCTGCAGATACGTAACTATTCTATTCTGCGATTCAGGGTCTTTAAACAATTAAAGAACTTCCGATACACTTTTTTCATTAACAAACAAGAAATTGCCTCCATCTGTCAAGCCAACACCTGCATAGAGTTTTTTTTAATCCTGTCGTAAATTTACTGAAAAAGAACTTATACAAAGACGAATTTCTTTGTGTTTCTGACAATGATCTTGCATATCTTATATGTAGAGAATTCCAGTCCCTTTTCGAACCCTAACGGTACCATTGAAGAATCGAGATATATCTATTATGAATATAACATATAGGACCGAGCATAGGACCAAGCTTAAGTCGCCAATATATTTTTTTCCCTTTTATAAACAATCTTAATTATACACTGTTAAAAAAACAGTGTAGTATTAATTTCAATATGGTTTTATATTAATTCTACAACATAATGGTATATCAACTTTAATTGGCGGTATATGTAAAGGAATTTACTCACAAATTTCGATCAGTTTTTTTAACGGACATCACGCGATGTCTAGCGAATTATTATCAATTCTTTTATAAATAACATCCACACTCCGAATTTCGAAACAAGGAAAGTTTTTTACAATCATGATGAATTTTATATACAGAAAGACTTATATTTTATGAATTTTATATCAAAAGAGTCAAACTATTTTCTATAAAAGGTTTATTTTAGGTGATGACTTTTTTGGAAAATTTTATAAGCTGAATTTTTTAATATATCTCATCCTGAAAAGATATAATGTATGTGGGCGTTCGATAGCTTTCTACCACAACACGATAATTCTATAATCAAACCAGATATTTGCATTAAGCAGTCTGTAGTATTGTGCATAAACATGTGTTCTACAATTTATGACGATTTTGCAGAGGATCCAATGAAAAATGTCCACTTATAATCGTATTGAGATATGTAACAAGTATTTTGTTACTCTGTAGAGTATAAAACTCAAAGTTGCAAGCTAAAATGTCAATTTTTTATTCAAAAGTGGATTAAACCGTTGCACAATGGAAAAACCATTAAAGTCCATGTAGAAATATTATAGAATGTAGTTTTAACTTTTTAATTGTTTTTCCATCTAGATTGAAATATTTGAATATCTGCATATTATATATAATATCTGCATAATATATTTTAATAAATTGATATTAATTTTTAATATCTAAATATCCAAATATAGTCGACCCATAGTTTCATAACAAGATATTATGATTTAATATCCGTTTCCGTGCATAGAATGAACTTGAATGAATTTTCACGTGACTTAAGACGCGAATATTTTACAAATTGGCTACGGGTATGATGAGGAATAATAAATATCCTTTTTTTTTTAAATCAGACTTGATCATTCGAATACAAAGTAGATGGGTATCGTGAAGGTCTTCACCTCACGGGTGCGATGTTGAATTTTCGAATGTCAATTTTGCATACATTCACAGAAGCTTTTATATGCATATATATTTAGTACAGAAAGAAACATTTAAGAAACAGTTTCGTGAATTTCAAAAGTGGTCCCAGACATTGAAATCAGATTTTCCTGATTCAGTCCTAAAATCTTTTTCAAGCATTTGAAATCCGGTTTTACTCTATATCTGCGAGTTTCACTGATAACCATTGAACTTTGTTCAGTAAAAGCTGTGTGATTACTCCGGACAGATGCTTTCTACTAGAAGAAAACATTTTTTGTCAAATGGATATAATATTTAACACATTTCTTATGAAATAATTTATTATCTACAAAGAGCAAAAAAGCATCCGGAATAATGAGTAAAAAACATGTATTCTTGTGTTCAATTTTACGCTCAAATTTTGTCATTCAACAAAATATCTGTGCTTTTGTAAACATTATACTTGAGCTAATTATTATGCGTCTAATTAACCATGAATCTTGCCATGAATATCTTGGGAATTCTTTTTAAATTGCTTCTTTTGTAATTCTGTAATTATGTAGTTAGATGTGTCATTCAGAAAATGATTTTTGTATTGAAATAATATTGTAATATTTAAATCGGCTTTTAAATTCTTATTTAGCTACAAATTTTAAAGCATAGAAGATGTTTTTTTACTCGGGTTAAGGCGGACGCACGTGACTTTGAAATTAATTCGATAACTCATTATATATTATAACTATATAATTCAACATCTGGAATCTAAATAATTACAGACTGTTGGTCAATATATGCGCCAAAAACTGTATATATAGAATGAACAATACAGAAATTATTTCATCTAATGTCTGTTTTGAGAAAAATTATAAGACATATTTCTCCATTTAGTCTATGGCGAAATAGAGAAATCTGTATCATACTTCTTATCATAGACTTTCGCTTTTGAATTTCTCTTTCAGTAGATAGTAAAGTTTACGTGTACTTTCTTTGAAATTTACTTGTTGACTTAGTTAAAATAAAATGTATCGAAATGATAAGTTGAAACTTTAAATTTAAAAAATGATCCTTTTGTTTGGATCTCTTCAAATTTTAAAACAATTTCGTATGATAATGCAGGAAATGCATATTTTCGCCAAAAATTTTACAAAAGCCCTTAAAATATATTTCGCAAATCTAGCTCGGTAACTGAGACTAGATATTACAGACGGTTTGAAATACCATATGCACGTGCGATTAGTTATTTTTAGAACAACCGTATGCAGGGGGGATTGGGGGCTCGACTGCGGTTTGATCAATCAGCGACTGCCACGTTCGTCACACCTCCTCGTAGATAATTTCTTATCACTCAAGATTGCATATTATGCGATAATAATTCAATACAAAGTGCCCTTATGTAAATATACCAATATTATCAAAAATTATTTGAATTTCTAATATTTTAAACCGAGTTTCGCGATTTAATTTGCATAACTTCATCGTGAAGTATTTATTTTAGGTATTATATAAATTAAAAACTCTGACATTTATTATTTCATACTAAAGAAGCATCAAATCATCGACCACGGAAGCAGTAAAATATCTTTTGTAGAATAAAAATTGATCTGTTTTTGTACAAAAAATTATATATATAAGTTGCAGTTATGCACTTGTTCATAAAAAAGTTATACAATTTATAAAATTATGACGAGAATGAAAAATCTCTCCATTATGTAAAATTGAATTACATACTTTATCAACGAGTACAATTTGATGTCGCAGTTTTATTCGCAGCAAATATTTCTTTGTATTTTAATTTATACTCGAATTTATAACCCGGACAATGTTTATTACCCGACAATTTTTGTTGTTTAATATTTAATGATGGCTGATGATAACATCTTGCAAGAGTATTTTGAAAAATAGGTTTTTCATGTTAAATTGAACTTTAAACGAGATGTTGAAAGAACATGTATATATTATCATAAATTCATAAACTGATAAGCTCGTAATCTTATCGACCAAGCCTCCGTTTCAAGTGCATGGCTTTATAAAAGTAGGCTATTCTCCTGAAAGTTAAAAACTTAAGACTGGCACAATTGGCGCATTTTTTTATCAGATGTCAGCACGCGTGCCACGCATCAGTCGCGTATAAAAAAAAGGCGTCTTATTCCATTTTACTTTCAAAATTAATGATTGGAAAATCTACTGAAAAATCGGCGAAAACCGGCTAGAGTTTCAGTGATTCTTCAATGATTATTTATTTACATAGAATCCAAAGAAAACATGTGCATTAATTTGTTTATTTAATTCGAATTGACTTTATTTAAAATTCAAAGTTGTTTTTTGCAACAGTGCCTATAAAATAAATTGTAAAATATGAATAATAAACAAAGCTATAAAACTCTTCTTTTTGTTGTTGAAAACACCAGGGACATGATTTTTCTTACGATTTACGTTCTAAATTTAAAAGATTAAAGAAAAATATGTTGATTAAACAATAAGTTAAAGGAATGCTGCATGTATTGACCTTTTGATTGTATTCGATAAGGAAAATATTTCTAATTCAAGGGGGGAAATTGAATCAAGGTCTATATATTCGTTATCCATGATTATAAACCAGATATTACATATAAAAAAATACAGATCTAGGTTGATTTAAGAAAAAGCTCTATTCTAAGAGTGTTGCAATTTTGCACAGATTTTTTACTTTTTACATATTTTTTAAATTAAAGTTAAATAAATTCACTCAAATAAATTTCAATACAAAGCAGAATATTCATTTTTACTAATGAGAATAAAAATGTAAATGATGTGTCCAACTGTCCACGTTCCTAAAAATGATTATAAAAATTATATACTCTCTAATTATATACTCTGCTCTAAATCTGCCTTATATGGAAATTCAAATTTTCCTGGGCCTTAGGAAATATTTTTGCCAATTGGAATTTGATTGGAATTTAGAGATGAAATTGTGTAAATATTTAAATAAATAAGTTTGTTTTCATTTTGGATATACGTTTCTTGCGAATGTGATAATGGTGATTGGCGAGTCATCCATGTAACTGTTGATGTACACATATGCATTTCTTCCAGCATTTGTATGTATTTTGCTGACTTTGTCATTGTATTTGTACACCAAGGCGGTATAAACCGTACGGGTGGGGTGGCGACCCATCAGTCTTTACTCGTGGCTGTAGCACGTGTTTACTCGGTCATGAACTGAGAGATAATCTCTTTCATAATTATCTACATAATTCGAAAGTTAATTGTAACTAAAAAAATTTAAATTGTTAATTCTTTGTGTTAATTGCTGTGTGGAGCTTTAATAAAAGTGTTATAAATTTTTCCATTGAAATTTTTTCGTAATGGTTTATCTTCGCAGTCAAGTGGAAAGGGTTAGTGTCAAAATCTTCATAAATACCTAATTATAAAATTTAAATTAGAAATGTTCTTTTCTTACAAAACAGAGATAAAAATTTTGTAAATTTAGTGTATTTGTAAAGATTATGCATATACAGAGATACAGTAAGATTTGCTATACATATATTAATTTCTGTCAATACGATTGGTTTTGATTTTAAGCCATGCAATGACTCAGTTCTCACTGATTCAAATTTAGAAAATACCAAGTTTTCTAAAATATTCCTTGTCATTCTTACAATTTTTCGGATTATCTCTTGTGCTTGTAATTGATAAATGCAGTCACATGTTCATTGTTTACTATTAACTTTCTCGACTTTATAATGCTGCCTTAAATTTAATACCTGAAGAATGTACAGCCGTATAGTAAATCTGAAAAAGATAAGCGATAACGCTTGTAAATGTCATTACCGACTTTACATCATTATAGTTCAACAAAATGCAACAAGGAAATAAATCTGATTATAAATTTACATGATTTCCAATAGATTTTTATTCTGAATTCCTATGCAAATTTTTCTCAATAAACAGACATTTTTTAACAATTTAAAGCTTGAATTTCTATACATTTATTTTTGTGTACTGTATTACATATAATTATTGTGTATTATTAAATTTTCTTGGAAATGTATTAGCTTACAAAGTATACCAGTAAATGATCCATTCCTATGCATATTAATTCATAATGAAATATTATATACTGGTTGGAGGTCACTGTTACAAGTACTTGAATTTCTAGTCATCGTAGCTGATTTGCTATGCTCAACACAACTAAATCTTGACTGTATTACATGACATGATTATCAAGATTAAATTTAAATCCAGAAGAAGGTGAATCAAATCAGTAAGAATCAGTAAGAACATGGATCAGTGAATAAATAGTCAAATTCACGGATTAAATCACTGAAAACCTTTATCTTTCTTTTTTTACTTTACTTCTTTTCTTTCTGATTTTTATTGAAAGAAAATATACAGTGCAAATGAGATACATGGACCCATATTCAATAAAAGCCCGCATTTCAGTTAATAAACAATTATCAATTTTATCCAATTAGTGTCAATGAATGAAACTGTTGTCGGTCAAAAACATTCATTGTCCTTTCTTTAATTTTGAAACGTTTTCTTTAATATTTTTTAATTCTTATGTTTTTGATAATAGGATTTGAATAGTATTTTTTTAAATTGATTTTATACTCGATTAAAAATCAATTTATATTCTATTGTTTATACAATTTCTAATAAATCTTTTTATTACATTTGCAGGGTCTCAATGGTCATTTGGTGTTTGCCATCACAGCAGCCGCACTTGGTTCTTCCTTCCAACATGGTTACAACACAGCAGTTGTCTCCAATGCCGAAGCGGTAAAATATCATACATGAAATTATGGATGCAAATTTTGAATTTTTAGACTGGAATGAATGATTTAAGGGTTTTGGGTCCAAGTTCTATCATAAAAATTTTATTTCTTCATTATACTTATCAAATATCAAAAACGTCTAACTTTAACGGCGTTGGACCCAAATTTTAAGCTCAAAATTCCATTCTCCATTTTACTCAACGAAAATTATAGATAAATATTTTTTCTCTCTGTAGCACTAATCTTTTTTCAAATATCAGACTGCATACAGAGCGAAAAAATATTTAGTTTCGATACTTTTTCCATAAAACGAGGAATTCAAAATCTGACTTCAAAGTTCATTATTTTCTCTTTACTTAAAAAATATTTGAATTTGATATTTTCTCGCTCTGTACGCATAATTCTGGTTAAAAATTGATTAATTCTACAGAGGGAAAAAATTCCAATTTTAATATTTGTTAAGTAAAATGAAGAAATCGAGTTTTTAGATTGGAACTTAGCTCCAACACCCTTAATACTTCTTTTATAAAATGATTCTAAAATAAAACGATTAAATTTTGAGATCAGAACTTGAATACAACACCTTTACGTTTATAACTGTTTTTAATTTGACTAAATAATAATATTTTAATAATTATAACAGGTGATGAAAGTGTGGATCGGAAATCTAGCAGGCAACCGGACAGGAACGGAAACAGGACCAGAATCGAGTCAAGTAACATTCATATGGGCTGTAATCGTTTCAATTTTCTGCTTGGGAGGAATGATTGGAGGCTCTTTAGTCGGTTTCGTAGCTGATAAATTTGGAAGAAAGGGAGGCTTGTTGTTAAACAATATCTTGGTCGTTTTGGCTGTAATTTTCGAGGGAGCAGCGAAACCTACACTCAGCTACGAAATGATTTATATTGGAAGATTTCTGATCGGTGTGAACGCAGGTTTAAACGCAGGATTGGCCCCTATGTATTTGGGTGAAGTGTCTCCTATGCACCTTAGAGGAGCTGTGGGCACTGTTTATCAACTGATCATAACAATTTCCATTCTGGTCTCGCAAATTTTGGGTTTGGAAAGCCTGCTGGGAACTGCAAGTCAATGGCCACTGCTGTTGTGCCTGACAATTGTTCCTGCTATTTTTCAACTCGTTACTCTTCCCTTCTGCCCGGAAAGTCCAAAATATCTTCTACTTGGTAAAGGAAAAGACATGGAGGCTCAAAGAGGTAAAGAAGATTTTCAATTTTAAAGGCGTTGGACCCAAGTGTTAAGCTCAAAATTCCATTCTCCATTTTACTCAACGAAAATTATAGTTAAATATTTTTTCGCTCTGTAGCGCTAATCTTTTTTCAAATATAAGACTGCGTACAGAGCGAAAAAAATATTTAAGTTCGATACTTTTTCCATAAAACGAAGAATTCAAAATCTAACTTCAAAAATTAATATTTTCATTTTACTTCAAAAATATTTGAATTAGATATTTTCTCGCTCTGTACGCATAATTCTAGTGAAAAATTGGTTAATTCTATGGAGGAATAAAATTCTAAATTTAATATTTGTTGAGTAAAATGAAGAAATCGAATTTTTAGATTAGGACTTGGCTCCAACACTCTTAAAAATTTAGTATAAAAGAAGTATGCATCATTATAATAACTTTCTTTTCCTTTTAATTTCAGCGTTGTCATGGCTTCGTGGAACAATTGAAGTGCATGATGAAATGGAGGAAATGCGAGCTGAGTATGAATCTCTGAAACTTATTCCAAGTGTCTCTGTGAAAGAACTACTTATGAACGCCACTCTTCGAATCCCATTGAGTATTGCTGTAATGGTGATGATCGCGCAACAACTTTCTGGTATCAACGCTATTATGTCCTTCTCGACCAGTATCTTCGAAATGGCGAGTCTTCCCAAAGACGCAGCCCAGTTTGCTACCATGGGTGTGGGAGCCATGAATGTCATCATGACGTTCGTTTCCCTCATTTTGGTTGAAAGAGCTGGAAGAAAAACTTTACTGTTGGTTGGATTTGGTGGAATGGTTATCGATACCCTCCTTCTTGCAATATGCATGCCATTTGCGGTAAGAATCTTTTTCTTGGTAAAAAATTGTTTTCAGTTCTTTGATGAATGAGTTCTTTGCTCTTTGATCAATCTTGAATTAATTGTAACTTTTTTTTTTTAAATTTGCAGAAATCCTCAGCGTTCGCAGCTTACTCTTCCATTCTCATGGTAATCATGTTCGTTGTTCTCTTCGCAACTGGACCTGGAAGTATACCTTGGTTCTTGGTCTCAGAACTTTTCAACCAATCAGCAAGACCTGTTGCAACTTCTGTGGCTATCGGCGTCAACTGGACTGCCAATTTCCTCGTCAGTTTCGGGTTCAAACCCCTTCAAACAGCTCTGGATTCAAATGTCTTCTACATTTTCGCCGGTCTTCAAGCCTTGTTCACCTTGTACATCTACAAAAAAGTTCCTGAGACGAAGAACAAGACAATTGAGGAAATTAGCAGTATGTTTAGGCAAATATCATACCAGTGAGGTGGAGAGTATTCAGATTCTAGTTTTATTCATTACAAAGGAAGCGACTAGTTGGCAGAACAAGTTACAAGAACAACAATTATGTTTTGCTACCTCAGGATGACTTTCACATCAGATTCTTATCGTGAATATTTCTCTTAATTGGTGCTGTGTAGAGATAATTACCAAAATGCGCAACGCGCAAATTGGCCCGCTATTTGTTTTTTTTCGTTAAAACAGAAATCATTAAGAGGGCTATTTTCATAAAAAGATTTTCATCTTAACGTCATTTTTACGCGATTAGTTCCTACATGATCCCAGGCACTGCGGTGCTAGAGTTGCCTGCGAGTGACGAAACTAATGTCAGATAATAATAGATGATTACCAAGCGGATCGAAAGCTTTCCAATCAAAGCGCCAAATGTGTCCTCTATTTAAAAAGAAAATCCAACAATTATGTTTCAAAGGATTTTGACTCTAGTCATGCGAAAAAACAAACCTGTTTTCCTATGTTCGCATCAGCTGAACTCTTTCTAAGCAACGTATTACTTGTTTTTAATTTTTAACTGTTTTTAACCCAGCACCCTTCTTTTTAACGGTATCGAATCTCAGCGATGCTTTAGAAGTTTGCGATTCGAAAATCAATTTGTTTAAATACGGCAAAGAATTATTTTTATTATGCCATTTTCTATGCATAAATGAGTCTCATGACAGACAGTTTCCGTCATTTTATCGAACTACGGGATATATTTTATTACGCGTATTCCCACCGAAAATTCACTTACACCAGATTTCAAAAATAAGTTAGCTGAATTTTTAAAAATAAATTTGCAGTTTTATTCATTATAAAACGCCTTGTGGCCAAGTGCCAGTGACTTTTTAGAAGTGGAATACGCTCGACTCGATTATCCGTGTCATAATGATTGTAAATATGTGAGAAGAAGAAAATAGACTGTAGAAGTGTGTATTGTATAGAGAAATAGCTCTATTTCTGTACTAGTTGAATTTAATTTGTACGAAGCATAAAGCGATGTTTACCGAGTTTTTAAGTCGAAGATTATTTATACGATTTACGATTACAGAGTATGAAAACCGATTATTCCTCAGAGAATCGTTGCGAGTCCATCGCAACACGATTTATTGTCACTTAACGGAAGTTTCTAATGGTTTTCATAGTTTTCAGAAATGTGAAAAATCACAGATAATACTCAAACTATACGTACGTAGTATTATGAATGAAACACTTTTTGGAACTTGAAAAAACCATGCTTTACATGAATGTGGCCAAGTCTTCGAAGCCAAAATGTCGAAAAAACGATGCCATATGAAGAATGAGAGACAAGGAAAAACTGATTGTTATGTTAAATTGTTCATGTTCAGTATGGCTTGTACTACTTTAAATATTTCAATACGATATATTGATCCGAGTGTTAATGAAACCCCGGAAATTGTTGCTTTTTATTGAAGCTGACAATTGTTCAAGATCAACTACTTTTACATTATTTCGACAGAATAAATGGCTCAAATGGTGATAAATAATCAAAGTTATTTTAGGATAAGTTGCGTCTTAAAATTTCTTTCTTCAATCCGAATCGCTAAATGTACGATTGTATCGCACTAAAAAGATTGGAAACGACCCAATTGATTAAAAAAAAAGTATCCATCATTGTAGTGTATTATTCGCATAATATTTATAGCATGTAATTGGGTCTTGAATAACTGTTTTTTTCTCAGCTTTGCTTCGTCTGTCATCATGAACTTAAAAAATATTATTTAACGAAAACTGGAAAGACTGTAAAGAACGCCAATGAATTTTGGCACATACGAATGCTCGAAATGCAAACTGCTGTAGAATATTTGATATAAGTTTGCTCTTTTCTTTCTTTCGATGGAGGGCACCGTATCAAATGAAGTTTTGTAAGTTTGTCGGATGAATTTTAAAAATTCTTGTATATGTTTATCGTTTTGTCGTACCTACATGAATAAGTTATTGCATCACAGTGATAGCATTTAGTTGTAGTAGATTCTTTTATATGAGATCCGTAAGTACAGTAATGTTTCGAATAATCTTATGCATATCCGCAAAACCTAGTAGTTGTAATCATTTAATCCCTATAGAGAAAAAATATCATTGTATTATGCGTTTTATAAACGAAATGCGTATAATGATGTTGTTAATTTAATATTTAAGATTTGATATGATGTCTGTTGATGCTGAGCATTTGCATGTTTCGTGATCACTAGATCGCGAGTTTACGATGTGTTTGTAATGTGCTGCGATCCACATCATTTTTGATGCCGATATACAGTTGTACAAATAAAACGATTGAGAAGTGCAAACATATCTTTTAATAAATCAATTAAAAATACCCAACCGTCTATAAAAGTGAAACTTGCAAGGGGTACAACTTGAAATATAACGTTTATCACTTTAAAATTTCAACTACATATTGTATGTATATACATATATATTAAATAGCAAGTCTGAAATAAATTAATTTAACTTGAAGATTCGCCCGTTAACTTTTAAAATTGATTAATTAACATTTTCAAAATTGCAAGTTACACATTTGAAGTTTCTTCATTTACTTGGGCAATTTTTTAATTTCAATGAAGAGTCTATGATCGCAATAGTCAAGGAACGCCGATTGTAAAAATTATGTACCTATCTTGAGCTTATAAATAATTAATAGGAAGTTGGAAACCTAACGATGTTACAATTAAACAGCTTCAAATCATAGAATGTGTAATCTTTTTTTTGATTTCCATGTATATAATTTATTTACTTATTATATACATAATAGGATAAACTCCTTCTCCTTAAATAATTTTACCAAAATAACACAATATTTACATATTGGGAATGATTTATTAACTTTGCGATGCAAGCAATGCAGATACTAAGACAAATTTGAGATGAAAGAGTTAAATTAAATGTGAACAAATAATTTATAAACAATTTATTATGATTTGGAAATGTCATTGGACGGTTAATTTAATTATTCTTATAATGTAGGTTCGTATGAATAATTTTCTCTTCCATCGGTCGAATATTATTTTAAACTGATAATTATGATTAACAATAAGACTTTAAATATAAGGTTTACAGTTTGACACTGAAAGGCAAAAGGGGAGGAAGACTATAAAATTCTCTATTTTATAAAATGATGTCTTCTTTTTAGAAATTTTACTTCTAGAAAGATTCAAATTAAAAGCGTTTTTAATGTAACTAAATGTAAAAACATAAAAGCTGTATCGTTGAAATTCGAATTAAAAATGTACTGACTGAGTATTGAGGAAGTTCATTATTATGTGATGTGTATCAGACATTTTTAATTGAAGATTTTTTCAAAGAAATTATAAGATGATTTGTGATTATAGGTCTCACAATCTGCGTAATTCTTCATTTTTACGTTCATTCAAGTATTTACAAGATTGAAAGAATTTCACACAATTTCATACATTCACAGTGATTATTTTAAATTCTTAGAGCAACATTTTACAATTAGGAGTGTACGCTTATTATTTCACGTGGAGAATATAAAATAATTCTATTAAAAATTGCAAATAAACAGCTAAGTTTATATATTGCAATTTGAATTCTAAATTGTCTTTGTACATTATAAAAAAAAAATTAAAATCACAGAATCGTTTTTGAACGTGCACTCCAGGTTGTATTTGTACACATCGACGAAAAGTTTAGTACGTAATAGATATACAGTCACGCCAGAGGTTTTCAGATTATTTTCGATCCACCTTACAGTTTTGTCATAGTCGTTTAGCCCCCTTTCTTGTGTAAACACTAGAATTATGATGTTAAGATACTATGTAAGAATTACTATTTTATACCAACGGAAAATTAAATCGCGACTCGTATTTTTGAAAATTAGCAGATTTGCAGCGAGTTCTAATTCTTCTTAACAATATTTTCCATCGTTAATTCTGTTCCACATTAAAAAGGTTCGTGTCTCTGTTAAAAATGATTGACTAGTTTAACATAAACAAATGTGCCACATTTTAAGCATAGACATGAACCACAGGAGGTTCTAGTTGTTGGCAACCAGAATCTACCATTAAAACCCGTCTATCTTGTTCATATTTGTGACTCGGTACTGTAGTACACTTTAATAGTTATTACCTAATTAGGCGAATAAATAAGATCGTAGACCGACTGGCTATTTCATGAAGTTTGATTCATCAAATTTTCTGAGTCGAATATCAATCAAAAGGTTAAGGAGCTATACGAATTTTACGCCGGACTATAACATTAGAGTGAATCCGAATAAACCTAGGCTACGCTATAAGTTTAGCTATCTATATCACTGCAGCCTCAGGAGTGAATAAAATCCTTCTATCTTTTTGGTAAACCTTGCCGAAGACAAATAACTCACTCTTCATTATGCAACGCTCTCTGACGTTCTAGCAAGATTATATATGTACTTTGAGCGATTAGTCAAAGTAGTTTGATTAAAAATATATCCCTGAAATACGATAAGCGTGAATTACTGCGAGAAATGCGAAATGAACATTTTTCCCATTTTTCGCAGAGTCTCATTCAATAAACTTCCAAGACACAAAAAAGCCGAGGTACACGAATGATAATCAGTAAAAACATCTCACAAATTAATTATAAAATGCACCAAGATGTAATAAAACGAGTGAGCGGGTTGTATAAAAAATGTAACTCGCGCTTTGGAGTCGTTCTGTTTATAAAATTAAGATCGACGAGTTTCTATGGTGGATGTAAGGATGACAAAAATGTAAAAAAAAAAAAAATAGTGAGAATAATACACTAGTTCGCATTGTAATACATTACATCCAGGTATTTTTTAAAAGTCCATAAAAAAATATCTTTGGTGCCCGATAAACTGAGAATAGAAATATAGGTTTAAAAAAGTAACAGACGAGTCACGCTATCGCTTCATCTCGAATTATTTGTAAAACAGTTGATAAGTAAACCAATTTCTTCCTCAGCTTTATCTTCTACACGATTTTCTTCTACCAGTTGATCTTTTCACTCGCTGATGACGTCGTGTTTTAGACTTCATTGAGTCAAGCCAGGGAAGGGAGAAATCACTGAAAATAAAAAAGCTATTTAATAAACGAGATATTGTTTGAATGACAAGCTTTCATTTTTGACTGAGGAAGGAAATTCTGACGATTTCTTTCTACCTTAAGGTAAAACTGGGAACAGGAACACCAAATGCAGTAACTGGCAATTGAGTATCCACTTGGAGACTTTGCACTTGTTCCGCATCTGGCCAAAG
Source organism: Synergus itoensis (assembly GCA_904066005.1). Classification (NCBI taxonomy): domain Eukaryota; kingdom Metazoa; phylum Arthropoda; class Insecta; order Hymenoptera; family Cynipidae; genus Synergus; species Synergus itoensis. The sequence goes on along the minus strand of CAJFCP010000128.1, from coordinate 1,357,650 downwards.
CGTCTTTACAGTTTCCTCTTCAGTAGAGGACGAACAGGGACCGGCATGATTTGTATTAAGACAAGTTGCCTGATGACTTTGCCGATCTTGCCTTAGTTTCAGCTTTTCAACGAGCCTTTGCTCTCTAAAAAGCCGAAACCAAAAATTATTTTTCTCTTTTTTCCGAATTAACAACTATCTTAAATTAAAATCTTATAATGAACTTAACAAATATCAACCTTATTCTTTGTACATCCCATCGCTTCCTCCGCCTCTCATCATTCTCCAACTTAAGATGCCTCTTGTTGAATATCTCATCGTCTAAATTTTCTGTCCCTTCCATAGTATAGCAACTCGTATAAACCTTTATCCTCCAATTAGGAACTTCTAAAGAAGCAGTAGCTTCCTGAGAATTTGTCACAGCCATTGAAAGCGAGTAATTCGACTCGCCGACAGCTGTGAAATAATGTTCCTCTGTCGTAAGGAAAGAATCTTTTTTCAAAGGAGACTTGATCTTCTTCTCAGATTTTTTTAAGCCATCTTGGCTCAGGCTTTTGCTGTCTCGTATCATCGGACACTGGTCATTTGCAAGATTAGTAGAGGAACAGGAAGCTCCTCTTTTTCGCTTGACATTGATGTCTGCTGATATAGGATCCGACTTCCTTTTCTTTTTCCCTTCCCAATCGTGCCTTGAATCGATACTTAGGTCATCCTTTTCTTCGTGCACATTATTAAGCTCTTGTTTAACGGTAGGAACTCCACCACTTGTGTTTAACCGTATCTTAAAACTTTCATTGTACTGAGAACTAACACTTTCCAGTTGGATATTTTTCTGATGGTCACTAGTTGATGGAAGACTTGATAAATTTATGCTTGGTGGAGAGCAAGGACCTCCTATTCGATCGGAGCCGATGGAGTTTTCTGTCGCTTCCGTTCGCTTCTGTAGGTTGACTCTTCTGTCCATCCGCTCCAAACGTAACTTAAGCTGAAATTTAAGAATAATTTTAAATTAGACGTCTTTAGAAAACTATTATTGATTTTTGAGAAAAATCTTGATTACAGAACCATTCTAAATTCTTAATTAAGAAAAAACTTTACACTGTAAATAATATGAAATTTTGTTTCACAGATTTGTTTACAAACACTCGTCTTTCATTCTTTCTTTCATTCTTCAATAAATTGCAAATTAATTAAATAAATATAAAAAAACGTACGTTATGTCAATCTTTCAAGACAATTGAAATTAATAGTAATTTAATGCAATGCCATCAATATAATTGAACATGTTCATAAAAAATTTGTACATGTTCCAATTTAAAAAAATATGCACTTGATGTCAAACATGTTTGTGTAAATATATGCACGCTTACATTAAGTCACACAATGGTTTTACATATTGGTTTTTTAACATCGACAATGCTGAAGAGCCCTGAACCTTATTCTAACCTAGAACTCTAAAAAGCGCGGGTCATCACTTCAAGTTACCTGTAAACCCTTTTGCAAATCATCGTCGAAGAATGCACGATTGTAAATCATACACTTTTGCATTCTAAAATCTTTTAAAACCAATCTTGCTGCCACTTTTTCTCATGTTCATTCATTTTTTACTAAATTTAAACCGCGTAAGCTTTTTGCATTTGTCAATCTGACTGTATATTGCTGTTGCTGCGGAGTGCGGAGATCGCTGACCGGCAGACCACCATTTAATTTTCTTTTCTCAGAATACTATGTGTCATCCACATCTACTTTCACTCTTTTAAGGTTAGAATTTGACTTAAAACTCAAAACAAAGTAATGTGAACTGAATTTAAAATTTAAATAACCAAAATAAAAAAAAATTCAAATTAATTATCATAAAGGTATTTTAGAATGTATATTTATAAGTTTATTAACGAATTATAAAATTAGGTATATTAACCTTTTGACTAAAATGAATAAAACTTACTATTGCGTGACATTGCGAAATAACTAGATTTTTCTAGATAATAGATAATAGATTGATTTTAATTGACCTTTTGCAGTAATTCTCTAAGAAGGATTACAATTTAATAATATTTAAGAAACTTTATAAAAGAAAATATTGGCATCGTCTATATACCGCGAGCTTCTAAACAGTCTATTGACACTTTTTGGTCAGTGACAGCTGATCTCGGTTTGTTTATTTTGATTTTGCTAAGTTGACTGGAACAAAGGAAAGTAGATATTTAAAATTAGAGAAACATCAAAATACTCAGAAGAGAATGAAATAAGCCAAATCTTTGTTGTATTCTTTTTTTAACAGAAGACAAACAATAAATAATTGGAGTATTAAAAACTTTATAAGAAAAGAAGTTAAAACAGATACAACAATGAAGAATCAAAAATTAGTTTTAAATTGAAAAAAACTCAAAAAATGAGTTTGTTATAAACATTCTATTTCACAAATCGATAGAAGTAACATTTAGGAGCTCAGCAGAACATGCGGATGAGTGAATCTGACAGGTGCCATATCAAAACAAGGGCCTCGAAAAAAAATAAGAAATAATGCTTTTTAAAAAATTGAATATAATTGAAATAAAGTAAAATAGTTCTAAAGAAGATATTTTTCTTACTGTTTCATTTTCTCCTCGAAGAGCAGCCAAAAGTTTGTCCTTAGTGACAATCTGCTCCGATTGTTGCTGAATGAGATCCAGGTGTAATAAGAGTAACTCTTTAAGATGCTTAACCTCCGTTATGTCATTTGGCTTATTAGCCTCGTAAATAGTTGCGGTTGCAGGAGCTTCTCCATCCGTCATGCTTGCATACATGTGATCGAAGAAATGTAATCCAAGAATGCTAGCTTTGCTATCGTTTCGAAAGTCGTTGTTTGTTGTTGTTGATGAGGTGCTGTTAGTCGCCGAGGATGACTCGTTCATCGCTGCTACCATGTTGCTCGACAAATTTATAGCTTTGCTCGATTCGGTAATCGACCGGTGATCGGCGTTGACGCTACCCACGGAAATCTGGGATATATTTTCACCGTTTACGACTCGCGACGGGGAGTTTTTTGACATTTTCCTGTCAAATCTGCCTCGGTTCGACGCCGGCGAACCGAGCTGGGGTTTTCTCCCCGGAGATGTCTCCCCGGAGATGGAGTTTCTTTGAAAACGGCCGGCGTCTTTACAAACATTCACGCCGTTCACACGAAATCACGAAGGTTCCCGTCGTTCCCGTGCACTTCACAATAATTAACAAAGTTTTAGGTTGTGGTTGTGGCTGTGCAAAAATATTATAAACCTAGATGCGAAATTGAGCAGACAACGTGAATGTTTTTATTACCAATTTTTGCCGAGGAGGACATCTGGTGGCTGTAGGTGTAAGTGAGAGAGTAATAATTTCTGTCTCTTTTACACCTGTAGCAATTTTAGTGATCCTAGAGGCAATACAGAGGGCATTGTACCCTATTGGAGCCCCGTACTCTACTGCGCGTGCGTTGCACTCGGTATCTGATTGGTTGCTATTCGCGCGTAATTTGAAATGCATAATATTTTTCAGAATTTCAAATTGCGCGCGAATAGCAACCAATCAGGTAACGAGTGCGACGCATGCGCAGTAGAGTACGGGGCTCGAGTTGGGGCCACTGCCGTATCTAAGTTATAATATATCTATGGTTAGCTAGTAAATCAACAGTGTGACCACAGTGTGACCAACATTTGTTTACTAAGAAAAACTCATGGAGAGAAGTGGTAAATTCAAATATGTTTTTTATTATTCTGTAATTAAGTGGTAGAATTAAAAGTAATATGATAATAATAATTGTAATAATCGTATAAATAAACGAAGCTTGTATTTCCTCGTTTTGGATTGAACTTTGATATTTGTTAGGGATTTTTGACGGAAAGATATTGGTTACACTGAAATTGACGACTTATTACCTGTCACGTGACTCACATAGTCTTGTCATGTCAATAGGAGTATTTTTTTTAAATAAAAAGTTGTTTTAATTCACTGGAATTATATTATTTTTTGAAGGTAAAGTTGATAGTTTATATGATTCGTACAGTGAATTGGATTAAGAGTTTTCGCGGTGTTTTGATATAACTCTAACTTCAAAATGTATTTTTTAAATTTTTTCAACAATTATTTGAATTTTACATATATTTTTTCGCTTACTCAATGTTCTCCTTTTTAAAATAGAAGTATGACTATAAAGCGGAAAAAATTATTTACAATTCTTAATTATAAATTATTTAGAAACAATATTAAAGGTTAATATTGTTTAATATTGTTTACACGATTAAAGTTCAATAACATCAATCTCGATAACATTTGACATTAGAATGTTGCATCTAGAATATCACTCTCCGTATTATCAATAATTTATCACACTCTTTAAACTAGAGATAAGAGAAAATCAGACTTTTGTCAATTTTCGCAGAGAATCATTGGTGCACCACAAACATGAAATTTAATTTAACTCTAGCAACGAATTTGTTACTCTTACAAGTATGTTTTTTATTTCCACCTGCACTTGGAATTGCTAATAAACAGATTCCACTTGTAGTAATTACATGGGATTATTTACAAGCATCTCAAAAAGGTAATAAATAATTAATAATATCTAAAATGAATTATTTTTTTAAATTGTAAAAATTTATTTCTTTTGAATTTGATAAAGTCAAAAAACCGAAATAAATATGTATTATTTGAACTTTATAGCTTGGCAGACTATATTCCAAGAGAAAAGAAGTTCTTTGGATACTATTGAGGAAAGTTGTAGTTTGTGTGAACGTTTACAATGTCGAACAACGGTAGGATTTGGCGGTAGTCCTGATGAAAAAGGGGAAACTACATTAGATGCTGTTATCATGGATGGGTGAATTTTTAACTGTCATAAAGTGCATTTTATTTAAGTTAAAATCTGCTACTTGAAATTTAAAAAATTTATGATTTTTGAATTTGTAATGCTATACTAACAGTATTCTCATTTTCGATAAAATTGTAGTGTAACAATGGACGTTGGTGGAGTTGGTTTACTAAGAAATGTAAAGAATGCCATGTCTGTTGCTCGCAAAGTTTTGGAAAATACAGATCACTCTTTACTTGGAGGAGAACTTGCTACAGAATTTGCCATACGAATGGGATTCAAAAACGAATCGTTAGAAACAGAAAAATCACAGGACATGTGGCGGACGTGGAAAAATAATAATTGCCAACCTAATTTTTGGAAAGTAAGTACATGATCTATAAATATATTAAATTTAATATCTTATAAACATTTTACTAATTTCGAAAGTAGAACGTAGTTCCAGATCCATCGAAATCGTGTGGACCATACAAACCGAAGAGTAGAGAAAATAATTCTGAAAAGAAAACCAATTTACCTGTTTGGAATGAACAAAATCATGACACAATTGGAGTTCTCGCAATCGATACCAAAGGACATATAGCCGCTGGAACTTCCACGAATGGTGCAAAATATAAAATTCCTGGTCGTATTGGAGATTCCCCGATTGCAGGAGCTGGTGCTTATGCTGATCAAGAAGTTGGAGCAGCTGCAGGGACTGGCGCTGGAGACATTATGATGCGTTTTTTACCTAGGTTTAATGTTTAATGATTCGATGGAATTTTAGATATAATATATTATGAACTTTGGAGAGTAATAAATATTATTTTGTCTTTCAGTTTCCTTGCAGTGGAAGAAATGCGTCGAGGAGCTACTCCAAAAGAAGCTGCAACAACTGCAGTTCGTAGAATTGCAAAGCATTATCCAAATTTTGCAGGGGCTGTGATTGCATTAGATAAAAATGGCAGATATGGAGCTGCATGTAATGGACTTCCTAATGGTTTTCCTCACTATGTGGTCAATTTGGAGTTGGGTGAACCAACTTTATTCAATGAGACTTGTATCTAGCGTGTTTATCACATCAAAAAATAAGATCAGAAGAAAGCTGTGTTTCTGAAAAACATGTTTTTTTACCAAACAAAGCTATTGAGATTTAGTGTGATTAGTAAGTAATCGATTAAAAAGTTTAATAATATCTTTAATATCAAACGTTTTCTTAACATGTCTCTTTAGAAGGGTATTTCATAGATGTAAAAATCTAAAAGGATGTACATGTAAGAAATAAAATACAATGCAATTTAAAATGTTTTTTTATTATGTTTTCACGAGATTATAAATAAATTAAGGATAAAAATTAGAGAATTAATTAAACAATTCAAGATTTCGCGCCAAGCGCTGATGCGAGACATCAAGTAAACGAACTAGACCTGTAGACCACGAAGCCCACGAAGCACATCTTGCCACTTACTAAGGCCATGGTCAATTATTCAATAATATATTGCCAAACATTGCCAAAACGCAAAAAAGATTGAAATCGTTGAAATACACAATAAAAATTACTGAAATCTGTGGATATCTGATGCATTTTCTTTAAAATTGGCTTAATTGAAATAAGGAGGAGGTACGTTATGTTTTAATCTTTTTAAAATAAATTTTTACCTTGGTTTTTTTTTTAACAAAATTAACGCAGAGAAATGATGCATTTTTTATAAACTCTACAATTAAACTTGTAATATTACTTTTCTGAATGTTACAACTTGAATAATTAAAATTAAAATGTACCAATTCTTTTTATAAGCGAGTTTATAGATATATTTCATTACATTTACTTTTGAGGTTATAACATGCTAGGCAATTATCAGTCATCATTAATTACGTGAAGTTTAGAAGAATGTGTCAAAATTCACGCAAATGAATACTGAAATGTTTTCCGACAACTGTTAAAAGCTGGCATAAGCTGGCATCAAATTTGATACAAAAAAACAATCATAAATTACTATATCTGAAGCCTTAGAAACCAACTTTTTTAGATTAAAGAATGATTTTTATATTAAAAGAATAATTTACATACTCTTCTAGATATATATTAAGCTTCCAAAATGCCAGAAGACGAAGATATTAGCGCGTCGGTCCGTATGACCAACGATGATTTTCGAAAGCTGTTGATGACTCCAAGATCATCTGCTCCATCTTCTACACCTTCATCTGTACCTGGAACTCTTCGCGATGCAAGTGCAAAAACTGCACAGACACCTATCATCGGTGGAAATAATCGTGCCGAACTTCGACGAAAAAAGAAAAGCTTCTATGCCAAATTAAAAAAGCAAGAAGAAGACAAAATGGCAGAATTAGCCGAAAAATACAGAGACAGAGCGAAAGAACGCAGATCAGGAACAAGTCAAGATTATCAGACAGAGGAAACCATAAATAGCGCGAGTGCTTATCGAGCTGTTGCTCCTGATTTAAAATCCGGCATGGATGCTGCTGAACTTAGGAGACAGTGGATTGAAAATTCTAAATTCTTGGGAGGAGACATGGAACATACTCACTTGGTAAAAGGGTTGGATTTTGCCCTTTTGCAGAAGGTAAATAATAAATCAGTTGATTGATTAATTTTTCCTCTAACTTAAATATTAAACTATATCTTTTTTCATCCAGGTTCGAAGTGAGATAAAAAATAAAGAACAAGAGCAAGAAAAGGAAATGGAAAGGCTCGTAAAGCCGAAGGATGTGAAAGAAGAGAAAGAGGAGAAGGTGAAGGAAAAGGAGAAAGAGAAGGAAGTTAAAAAGAAAGAGGATGAGCTTTTATTTAAAACGAAAATCGGCCGCAACATTCATAAAACAATCATGTTTATGAGATCGAAACAAATAGAGCGCAATGAGCTTTTCACTCCTGGCAGAATGGCTTATGTTATCGAGTTGGATGACGAAAATGCAGATGTAGATATTCCTACAACTCTAATCAGGAGTAAAGCAGACGTTCCAACTATTGATGCGACTCCCACTTTAACAACTAATGATATAGTAATTAATAAATTAGCTCAGATTCTCTCTTACCTTCGACAAGGAAGTAGACATGGTAAGAAAGGAAAGAAAAAAGGCAGAGGGGATGATATGAATGACATGGATATTGCTCCAAAGCCTCCACAAGACGATAGCATTTATGGTGACATTGGCGATTATGTACCATCGGTTGAAAAAGGTGAAACGCATCACAAATCTAAAAAGAAAATGGCACCTTACTTTGATAAACCCCTTGAGTCAGAAATGGAACGTGACAAAATGAATGCTCCAAGGTTACCAATTGCAATTGCGGCTCAAAGTTCGGCTGCCAGTGCAGCTTCGAATTCAGATAGAACACCGAAGGAAGGATTTCTACTCAACAAACTTATAGCAGAACCTGAAGGTTACGCGGAATGCTATCCTGGGCTTGACGAGATGCAAGACGCAATTGATGATTCTGATGACGAGGTAGACTATACAAAAATGGACCTCGGAAATAAAAAAGGACCCATCGGAAGATGGGACTTTGATACTCCAGAAGAGTATAGCGAGTACATGAATAACAAAGAAGCTCTACCTAAAGCTGCCTTCCAGTATGGTGTGAAAATGGCAGATGGAAGGAGAACGAGAAAGTTTAATAAGGAGAAGAATGAGAAAGCTGAATTGGATCGAGAGTGGCAGAAGATCCAGAATATTATGAACAAAAGGAAACCATCGGGTAATATGGATTCTGGACCTGAGTTCAAAGTTCCGAGATACTAAGATCTTAAGATAAAAGATACTTAAGATAAAAGGTACTAAATTTAAGATTTTAAAATATAGTAAATCAATTATAAATAGGAGACCATGATTGAGGAGTTCATACAACATAGAGAAGATCATAATTAATTAAAACTATTAATACATGGGTAATAATCTATTATTTTAAATTAATTATTATCAATTGAAGATATTTTTTAGCTACTCTATAGCCTGGTCTTTTATTAATTAAAGTTTCAATGAAACTGATTATTATTCTAATTGTACTATTTGCTAAATGCAACTTTGTAATTAAATGAATAAGCGAATTTATTCAATTGTCTTAGGTTTCGCTGAATTATTAATATATAAATAAAAAATGTGTTCGTTTTTAGTATATTGAAATGCAATACAAACATAAGATTAACGATTTTCGTTATTTATTATAATTTTTTGAGTTATAATTTTTCACATATTTTTCATAAAGTTAGTGATTCATGATTGAGTAGGGTTATTTTATAACATTAAAAAAAAAATTAAAATTTATCTTCGAAAAGTAGGAGTGTCGAAAGCATTATGAAAATTATCAGGAAAAGGGAATGACTTGTGGAAGAAGTAGAAGATGTAATTGGTAGATTCGTGTCATCTTCTGCAAAATTTCTGCCATATATTCCGAAGGCCATTAAATTTTGTTGAGGTCCACTTAGGCTCAGGGATAGGAAATCATACTCAACGTCTTTCATAGCATCCGATTTGAAATTAAATTCGTTAGGATTCAAGGGCAAAAGACTTGTTTGAAGAGAAACCGGCATGTTGAGTAGAGTAACATTTTCTCTTTGAGGCACAAGTGTTGAAATTTCAAGTTTCTCGAAAGTAACCCAATCTTTGAAGGTTTCGTTAGCATCAAACTTTTGGCCACAACTACTCAAAGAATCATTGATACAAGTCATCAAACCACAGACTCGCACTCCTCTTGTTACTGTTCCAAAATATCTTGCTCCAGCGGTTACAGCAAATCGGTACCTAAAATTTGTAATATTAAATTCCGTAATAGTTAAAAAGAGATCAAATTGATATTTAATAGATTTTCCAAGTGTTTTTTAGAGAGACTACCTGTAATAATTTTCTCCACTTGTAACCACTGTCAAGTTGTATTGAGCCTTATGATTAAAATAGCAACAGAATTCCTCTTTGCAAAGTGTGAGGAATTGATCCATCATAGGGTCAACTAGTTTCGTGGTAAATGACGACAACGTATCAACCCAAAAATTGCTTTGTGTCGTCGAGTTGTTTTCAATAGTAGATAGCTCAGCATCGGTAAATTCATACAACATTGTCTCGTTTTTCACTTTGTCACTTCGTATTCCATTTTTAACTTTTGGTACATTTGCAATTAGTAGAGCATTTTTCAATGTTTCAGATCGAAAAACACCCGGAATTTTGTTGTACGTTCCAGCAAAAATACCAGTTCCTGTTGTACCCGTCGAAGGGTTGTTGTATCCTGAAGATAGTAAATTAACATTGTTCGCATAAGACCAAGCTGCCAGTACTTCTACAGCAACTAAAAATGGTAATTCTCCGAACCAACGAAGAGGATGGACGATGTCGGTGACTTGGTGTTTATTAAGAAGCTCTAAGACTGGGGTTTCATGCAAAATGTCGAAGCAGATAATTTGACCGAATTTAACTCCAAAGTCTGTTTCAAATGTGGAGATATCAGCATTGAAAGTCACATTCATATCGGGCTCAACAAAGAGATTGTACTTTCGGTAGCGACTGATTATTCTTCCAGTGCGGTCAAAAACGATATTCGAATTGTAGAGGTTTATCTCCTCACTTGAGCAATTCGTCATGCAGTCTTCTTTTTCTAAATGGTTTACTACAACATAAGTCTTACTCTCCTTTGCTGCACATGAGATAGTTTCAAGGGTCTAGTTTGAAAATTCAGATTATTTCATAAATTCTAAAATAGAATGTATAGCTTCTATTAATTTTGTTATTGATAATCTCACCTTTGAAATTTTAGTATTTTTATCCCCACAAGGTATTATGTTCATTTTTTCCATAGGATTAGGAACATAAGAAGCCATAGCTGTCTTGTATTTTCGCAATTCTTCCTCTGACTTGTCCCTAACTTCGTTAAAATCAGTTATGCCAGTTTCGGGGAACACGATAATGTCAAGGTTCTTTAAAAAATATTATCAGTGGGAATTGCAACGATTAGATGAATAATTTTTGCTTTAATGATACTTCAACTTACGGAATTTAATTCTTTTGCCTTGTTTATAATAGTTGCATAATTAAGAGCATTTTTAATCGCTGCATCATTAAGACTCGCATTTATCTTTGTCGGATGGTATTCCACTACAGCACCAACATAGTGAGGCGATTCTCGAGTACTCTATAATAATCATATTAAATACCAATTTTTGTTACTATCGAATTTAAAATTAATAATACGTTATTGAAGATATAAAAAAACCTGGGATTTTACCTGGGATGTACTTGGACGAAAGAGGAAACCAAGAATAGCGAATAATACCAAGCAACGGGCTTTTGCATGCATTATAAACTATAAATGAATGATAAAAATATTATTAAATTATAAAATAACTATACAGGAGGGTGTTCAGCGAATTTTCCTTTTAAAAATGAAACCACAAATAGGGGAGACCGCGGTATTTCGGAAAACTTTATTATTGTGTGGTTTTGAGTTTTATGTGTCCCGAATTGCCCCTCTATTTGGGACACGTTGCGCAAAAGCAAGTAAAAAATTCTAGAAATATTATTATACATTGCCTCAGTTTCCTCTATACTTATTTTTTTTTGTTCTAGTACTTGTGGTATCATTTCACAAGACAACTCGCGGAATCCTGTATATATATATATAAATTTTTTTTAAATTTGATAAGATGATAAGAGATTTACCCGAATGCTGAAATGGAAATCTAGAAATTTAAAATTGATTGAGCAAGATATTTGTAATGCATCCAACTAAGCTTCAAACTGGTTCTGATGATGATAGCTTATCAGCTTATCATCAATCTAGAAGAATTCCTATCATTCTAATCATTAATGTGTAATTTAAAGAAACTTATATTCTTTTTAATCTTTTCAGAATCATCAGGAGTAGAATTACAACCCAATAAGAATTATTGCAACATTTATTTTGATTTTAAATAACTTTTACATAATGAATTTTTTTATGAGTATGGGGGGAGAATTCATATTATATATAATTGCCAACGAGAATTAATTGCTATTTTCAGAGTACATATTATATCGTTATAATTGTGTATTTATATATAATTAAAGCTTTTCAGCCAGAAAAGAGTTACAGTAATTTATGCAATGACATGAATTAAAAGAAAGGAAAAAGCGTCATCAGGAGTGATAACCCAAAATGAGCTCAATACCATATCTCATCAAATGAAAAGATATACTTGAAGGAAATACTGACTCAAACCAGTTCTAGTTCATCTTTGTAAACAGCTTATCGTTCACATTTGACCTATCTGTATCAATATCGCAAGGGATTATTTTTACCTAAACTAGTTAATACTAGTTCTTTCATTATTTATCAACGACCTTATGTCGAATTATGTTCACTTGACATTATAATTATGAACGTGGAAATTTATTAATCGAGGGTAAGATAGTTTAACCTTAGGATTTCATTAAATAGAAAATCTTGAGGTGTCCATATTTTGCAAACAATTATTGACAATCACGAAATATTAATCATTTGATCTTAACAGTTAAAATTAAATTGAATTAATTTTCAATCAATTTCGAAATTTAAGGAATACTTGATTAAAATATTGCAGATACACAGTTGACATTCTTATCCAGAAAAAAAAATAAGACCACTTTTTGTCCTGTTATTAGTGATTATTCATAGAATATTTCCACATTTAAAATATTGAGTAATTTATGACACTGAAAAGAGTTTAATTAGTGATAAATACGTACGATTAATTAAGCTATTTCACTATAAGATGAAATCTTCGGTATGGATTTTCTAAAAAATAAACGAGATAGATAATCTAATTACAATATCTATGAATATTTACCGGAATAGTGATACGAAGTCAAGCTATCAATATATCAACAATCACAGATCACTTGTCCTTTTGAAAGTCAAAATAGTACTAATAACGCACCTTGCGAAAATTTGTTTTGAATCTATCTTTTTGCTGATAATCACAGATACTTATTACAAGCAGCCAATTCTGATGAGTCATGATGGGAAATTTTTCAAGTACATTTTACCTCAACACATCGATTCAATTCCTTCAATGTTATTCGTTATGCAAATTAACTTTAGCTGATTCATACCATTTTGGATAAATGAATAAAAGTGTTGTTTCAATAAAAGACATGACTTAGGCTAATTCTTCCTTAAGAAAGAGATCGTTTTATAATTGTATATACTTAGTAGTTAATTCTTGTTAAGGGTGTTGGAGCCAAATTCTAATCTAAAAATTCGATTTCTTCATTTTACTCAACAAATATTAAATTTAGATTTTTTTCCCTCTGTAGAATTAATCAACTTTTAACTAGAATTAAGCATACAGAGCGAGAAAATATCTAATTCAAATATTTTTGAAGTAAAACGAAAATATTAATTTTTGAAGTTAGATTTTGAATTCTTCGTTTTATGCAAAAAGTATCGAAATTAAATATTTTTTCACTCTATATGCAGTCTTATATTTGAAAAAAGATTAGCGCTACAGAGCGAAAAAATATTTATCTATAATTTTCGTTGAGTAAAATGGAGAATGGGATTTTGAGCTTAACACTTGGGTCCAACATCCACAATAGTTAGGTATCTTCTGCGCACAATAGAAAATATTGTAAATTATCTTCAACGCTATTTTTGTATATGATATGTAAACTTTAAAGATATACTTATACGTATCTTACACGTATTACAAATTTATTAACTATCTATATTCAGCAGTTATCAAATCGCGATCTAATTATTAATCGTATAAGTTGTGACCTATAGCTGATTAAATTCATTTTTAGCATCTCTTATGTTCTATTATCAGTTTTGATGCACACATCCAACTTTTTTAAGTTAATATGTTTAGAAAGTTTTCCGAATGATGAAGTCAAATTCCAAGATTAGGAACTTACGTGAAAGAGGGAGATAAAAGACAGGCAAAAAATATTATATATAGAGAAGGGTATGATTATTAGACAGTATATAAACCAAGTTCCACTTCCCTCGGTTCAGTAAACTCTGCAGTGAAACAGTGATCACGAGTGTTACTCTTGAAGTAGTAAATAGTGAGAGCCAAAAGAAAGTGAGCCAAGTGAAATATCCGCTCGCGGCTGTTTAGATTTTCCTCAGAAGTGTCGATATTTTTCGATTCGATGCTGGGTCTCAAAAGAATCATTTTTTTCCAGCGTTCTTTTTTCTCAAGCTCTGTAAGTTCAAAGCTCTTTTTGCATGAAATATTTAAAACAGTTCACCCTTCCTCAAATTACATCATAAATTTTGAACTACATATATTATATTTTTATATAATCTCACGATGTGAATTCTTTATTTTTTCTTTTATTGTTTATATTTTCTTTTCTCTACTTAAAAATTTTTCTTATATTTTTCAATTGATGGAAAAATGGTTTTGGTCCCTAAATCCGTTCCTGGGTTTTGGTTTGCGGTAATACCCATTCACTTATACCACCATTTTTTTTGCAGCTTTTTTAAGGTGCTACAGAGGTGTATAGTTGCTCTCTAGACTTAATATTAGGTATGTATCTTGCACTTTGTAGTTTTGCAATCAGCATGTATGCACCATATCACGTTAACTAAAACTGATCCCGACGAAAAAATTAATATTTTGTAATTTCTACTTTTTTTAATTAAGGGCGTTGGACCCAAGTGTTAAGCTCAAAATTCAATTCTTCATTTTACTCAACGAATATTATGGATAAATATTTTTTTGCTCTGTAGGGCTAATCTTTTTTCAAATATAAAACTGCATACAGAACGAAAAAATATTTAATTTCGATACTTTTTGCATAAAATAAAGAATTCAAAATCTAACTTCAAAAATGAATATTTTCATTTTACTTCAAAAATATTTGAATTAGAGATTTTCTCGCTCTGTACGCTTAATTCTAGTTACAAATTAATTAATTCTACAGAGGGAAATAATTCTAATTTCAATATTTGTTAAGTAAAATGAAGAAATCGAATTTTCAGATTAAAACTTGGTTCCAACACCCTTAAAAGAAATTTTTTCTTTGACCGTATATAAGAGAAATGTTTTTTTAATTAAAAGAAACTATTTTCTGGGTGTATATTATATATTGTTAAAAGTGACTAATATTAGTAAAAAATGTTACTAAAGCAATTCAGTGACTCACTCTTCACTAATTCAGATTTAGAGAGTAGTAAATAGTGAACTATTGTTTTAATTAGTGTCAAACACAAAATGTGTACAATATTTACATATTTTGCATTTATTTATAAATTATACTGACATTGATGTATCAAATTTAGGCAGTGATGGCAAAACTCAAAGTTGCGATAATTGGACAAAGTAACTTTGCAGCGGAAGTATATAAATCCTTGAAGAAGGATGGTCACTTCATCACTGGCGTGTTTACAATTCCAGATAAAGGAAATCGAGAAGATCCCCTAGGTGAGTAACTCATTATTTTTAAGTGATTCCTCGGTCTTTTAAATGCGGAAGCAAGATTTCATGAAACTTATAACGCAATTATAATTCAAGTGCAACCGCAGGTATAAAATCGGACTTCATTAAAGATAAGATTGTTATATAATTGAGACTGATGATAAGAATCTGAAAAATGTCTAGCTACTAAAGACTCTGATATTATTTAAATAAATTACTTTAAATTTGTTCTTTGTATTTCTTTAAACATATTAGCATGAAATCAATAAGCAAAAAAATGTCGAGTTAACTAATATTTTTAACATCTTTCACGTGCAGCTGCCACAGCGAAAGAAGACGATGTCCCAGTCTTCAAGATCAAGGCTTGGCGGAGCAAAGGGAAACCTTTGCCGGAAATTCTTGAACTTTACAAAAAAATCGACGTCGATTTGAACGTTTTGCCGTATTGCACCCAATTTATACCCATGGAAGTTATAAATCATCCCAAACATCGAAGTATCGTTTATCATCCTTCTATCTTGCCGAAGCATCGCGGAGCCAGTGCCATAAGTTGGTAAGAACTTTTTTTATTCGTTTAAGGGTGTTGGAACCAAGTTCTAATCTAAAAATTCGATTTCTTCATTTTACTCAACAAATATTAAATTTGAAATTTTTTCCCTATGTAGAATTAATCAATTTGTAACTAGAATTATGCGTACAGAGCGAGAAAATATTTAATTCAAGTATTTTTTAAGTGAAATGAAAATATTAAATTCTGAAGATAGATTTTGAATTCTTCGTTTTATGCAAAAAACATCGAAATTAAATACTTTTTCGCTCTGTATACAGTCTTATATTTGAAAAAATATTAGCGCTACAGAGCGAAAAAATATTTATCTATAATTTTCTTTGAGTAAAATGGAGAATGTGATTTTGAGCTTAACACTTGGGTCCAACGTCATTAACATATATTTTACACGTAAAATAAATAAAGTAAAATAATCTTTCAAACAAATAATCCACGTGGCTAATCCTAAATTACTTAACAGAGGATAATATTGCGTGATTCGTAGATTGAAAACCTATCATGCAGTAATATATATTATATATACGTATATAGTGAAAATCCACACAGTTTTCAAAAACCGGTTACTTATTCAACTTGTATATATATACCTACATTCTATTTCACGCTCCAGTTATCAATTTAGAATTTTCGTACCAATGAAGAGAACATATCTAAACATCTTGAGAGCATATTACGAAATATAAATTTTGGAAAATTATATCGTAAATTATTGTAAGATAATTTATTTTGTTATTAGGACACTCATTAATGGAGACAAAGTAGCTGGATTGTCCATCTTTTGGGCAGATGATGGTTTGGACACAGGACCTATTTTGCTACAGAAATCTTGTCCAGTACATCCTAATGACACCCTAGATACTCTCTACAACAATTTTTTATATCCAGAAGGAATCAAAGCTGTAGCAGAGGCAGTAAATCTCATTTCTAATGGAACAGCACCAATGATTCCTCAGACCGAACAAGAAGCAACTTATGATCCTATGTTAAACAAACGAGAACTCCAAAGGTACTTTTTGAGTGATTTTAAGGGCGTTGGACCCAAGTGTTAAGCTCAAAATTCCATTCTCCATTTTACTCAATGAAAATTATAGATAAATATTTTTTCGCTCTGTAGCGCTAATTTATTTTCAAATATAAGATTGCATACAGAGCGAAAAAATATTTAATTTCGATACTTTTTGCATAAAACGAAGAATTCAAAATCTATCTTCAAAATTGAATATTTTTATTTTACTTAAAAAAGATTTGAATTAAATATTTTTTCGCTCTGTACACTTAATTCTAGTTAAAAATTGATTAATTCTACCGAGGGAAAAAATTAAAAATTAAATATTTGTTGAGTAAAATGAAGAAATCGAATTTTTAGATTAGAACTTGGCTCCAAAACCCTTAAAAGACAATGAACATTATGTCATTTGATTACTTTACATGTCAAATCATTTTTTGGGAACGTTTCAGGCTAGATTTGTCAAAAAAATCCGCTCAGGAAGTTCACAATTTCATCAGAGGTTTGGACAGTGCATTTGGAGCTTGGACCTTAATCAATGGTGAAGAAGTTCGTCTTTATGGCAGTACAATTTGGAACCAAAAGTTGCCTGAAGGTGACCCTGTTGATGTAGATGGTCACGACGGAATTGTTCATCAAGATGGTCTTCTCATTAAAGTAGCAGAAAATAACTTTGTTAATGTAGAAACACTCAGAATTGGTACGAAAACAATTACTGCAAGCATGTTTGGTAAAATATCTAATGCTACGGAAAATATCGAATTCACTCAAGAAGAAACGAACAATGTAGAAATTGTTCGAAATATTTGGCAGAGTATCCTCAAAATGGAAGTGGGTGATGAAACAGATTTCTTTGCCTGCGGTGCGGGAAGTATGGATGTTGTTAGATTAGTAGAAGAGGTCAAAGACGCTGTCGGCGTTACTCTTCAGAATATAGATGTCTTCATGGCTCCCGTTTTTATTGAATTTGCAAGAGCGATGATTTTGAAAAGTCGCGGAGACTCAGCTCAATTTAATGTTCAATACGATGCAGTGGAACTTCGAGCCAATAATAAGGATCTTAAATTCCCTCGACAGCTCTTCATCGATGGCCAATTTATCAATGGGGAAGGAAAACCCATTGATTCGATCAATCCACACGATGAGAGTCTGATTTGTTCTGTTGAGTCTGCTTCCCCTAAAGATGTCGATCATGCTGTGATTGCTGCCAAGAGAGCTTTTGACGAAGGCGAGTGGAGTAAAATCAGCGCCAGGGAAAGAGGAGCACTTCTTTTTAGGCTTGCAGATCTGATGGAGGAACATAAAGAAGAATTAGCAACCATTGAAAGTATTGATTCAGGAGCAGTTTATACATTAGCACTTAAAACGCATGTTGGAATGTCGATTGAAACATGGAGATACTTTGCCGGTTGGTGTGACAAAATTCAGGGATCAACGGTACCGATTACACATGCAAGACCAAACAGAAATCTTACAATAACAAGAAAGGAACCAATTGGCGTGTGTGCTTTAATTACACCTTGGAACTACCCTCTGATGATGCTATCCTGGAAGATGGCAGCTTGCTTGTCAGCTGGAAATACTGTTGTCATGAAACCTGCTCAAACTTCTCCACTGACAGCCTTGAAGTTTGCTGAGCTTTCTGTCAAAGCTGGAATACCACCAGGAGTGATCAACATTGTTACTGGAAGTGGTTCTATTACTGGATCAGCCTTGGCTAATCATCCTTTAGTTCGAAAGTTGGGATTTACTGGGTCAACTGAAATTGGACAAGTTATCATGCGATCTTGTGCAAACAGTAATTTAAAGAAAGTATCCTTGGAACTTGGAGGAAAGAGTCCTTTGGTGATCTTTGAGGATACGGATTTGCAACATGCTGTTAGAGTCGCGATGAGCAGTGTTTTCTTCAATAAGGGGGAAAACTGCATTGCTGCAGGTAAGTGCTTTTTTTTAAATAGAGAAATAAAACGAGATATTTTAAAATACCTGAATTATTATGAAGTAACTGAAGTATTTTGACGTCTTCTAAAGTCTCTGAATTCCTTTGAAGTATTCTAAAGCTCTTGAAGTCACTGGAGTCTTCTGACGTATTTTCTGAAGTATTATGATGTAACTGATGTCTCCATAAATCACTGAAGTTTTCTAAAATATACGAAAATCATATAATTATTCTGAAGTATTATTTTAAAGTAACTGAATTGTTCAGAAGTCACTAAAGGCTTCTGAAGTATTCTAAAGTACCTGAATTATTGTAAAGTAGCTGAAGTACTTTTTAGTAACTGAAGTTTTCTGAAGTTTCTAAAGTCTTGAAGTAAATGAAGTTATTGATGTCTTGAAGTTGAAGTGTTGAAGTTTTTAAATTGAAATATCCTGGCAAATGTTCAACAATTTATTAATTTTTAGGTCGAATTTTTGTGGAAGAAACGATCCATGACGCCTTCTTGAAGAAAGTAGTTGAGGAAACGAAGAAATTGAAGATAGGAAATCCTTTGGACCGAGGAACGGCTCACGGTCCCCAGAACCATAAGGCGCATCTAAATAAATTAATTGAATTCACAAAAAAAGGTGTCGAAGATGGAGCTCGATTAGTCTATGGTGGCAAAAAAATCGCTTGTCCCGGTTTATATTTCGAGCCTACAATTTTCACTGATGTAACAGATGAAATGTTTCTCGCAAGAGAGGAATCTTTTGGTCCGATTATGATAATTTCCAAGTTTAGCTCGAAGAACCTTGACCGCATAATTGCTAGAGCAAATTCCACAGAATATGGTCTCGCAGCTGGAGTCCTTACGAAAGACATTTCCCGAGCCCTCCGATTTGCGGAAAAGGTCGAGGCCGGAACTGTTTTCGTTAACACATATAACAAAACAGATGTTGCAGCTCCTTTTGGTGGATTTAAAAAATCTGGCTTTGGTAAAGATTTGGGCCAGGAAGCTCTGAATGAGTATTTGAAGACCAAAACTATCACTATTGAGTACTGATCACTTACTTAAATCAAAGATATTTCATTATTATTAAAGAAATATTCATCATTTTTCAGCAGATATAGAAAGTTTTCCATCCATGTTTTTTTTAATTGACTGAATTAATTCTACTTATAATTAGAATATAAAATAAACTATATTCAAATGTAAGCTAAATTCATTTTTGTACACAGTTTCATTTATCGATAAACAAATAAATAAATATATATTAATTCATATTATATTAATCAACATTATGGAAGTGTTTTTCGTTTCTAATTTAAATATAGAAATACATTTAAACATAAAATAAATTTAATTGGGTACCCTTTTTTTATGAACAGTTTTTGAGAGAATCTACACTTTTACAATCACGTTTGTAAAATTTTGTGTTAAATGTTTATTTTTCTAAGTTCATTTGTGAATTTGTTTAGCAAGAAAAGTTTTAGCGCGGGAAAAGCTTTGAGAACCGAATGTAAAAACTCCCACGCATGAGAGTAAAGGACCTATAAATTTTTTTTAATACCCGTATAAGGCCAATCTCCAGATGCTTGGGATTGAAGTTTTTCACTGCAGAGCTCCACATGTTTGCAAACTTTGTGCTTCCTCTAATCTTCACGTGGCGAATAATAGAATGCGCAAATCTCTTAAAAAATCTAGTGTGATTTATTTATTTTATTTTGAACACATGATAAAAAGAAATACATACTTTCTGATTTACTTACATTATTTTGAATTAATATCTTTTATACTATGAATAATTTTCAAATTTCAAATTAATAAATTCTTCAATTTTCATTAGAGATATTTCTATTGAATAAAGAAAGTAGTTTCTACAGAACGTTGAGGCAGTAATATTGGTGGGTTTTAAAATGTGGTATTTTTAGACAATTGAAAAACAATATTCTACTATTGCTTTTAAAATTCTGGTTAAAAATGGATAAATTCATTGACTAGCTGTTTAGCATGTTTATTGTGCAGCGGGAACATGCAAATTTCACTACTTTCCGGGTTATCCACGTGGCAAGGAGGCATTGTCCTCGTATTCTGTTACGATTGAATTAACAGTGACAACGCATAATAGAAATAGTAGCAAGACTCGAGTCTTAATTCTTAGAATTTAAAAAAATCTTTAATTTTATAAAACTAAAATTAATCTTGAGTGATTAAAAATTTCTAATTTTTATTATTCAAATACTTTAGTTTAAAATGTACATTTAATACAACAGTTAAATTCTGAAGTTATCTTGTCCGCGATAAAAAATGTATCTTAAAATAGTTTTCAGTGATTAAGGAACGACATATATCCTTATCAAAAAAAATTAATCTACTCCTACGCCCCTTTAACAATACAAGAATAAAAAAGATAAATTCAACCACCCTTAGCTAAATATTTTTTCAAGGATGAGAAGTGCCAAACCCTCTGATCCCCACGAGAGAACATAGTATTGCATGTGAAGAAAAGGAAGTATGGGTAACACGTGTTGGATTTCGAAGCTACAAACACGTTCTTCGAAATGAAACTACAACTTGGATTCTTCTTCTGCCAGATTCAGTTTAGTTCGGTTCGTCTTTCGTGACTGTTCGTAATCGTAACGCGGTTAATCTTTGCATACAAATCCGAAACTAGTGTACAAATACATTTTTTATCCTCAACTATTAACGATTTAAGTGAATATTATTTATGTGAGAATACAGTGAAAAAATCCAAAAATTATCCCTTTACTTCCCTTTCTTCTCATAAAAGTAATGTCTATCTCTGAGGACTGTTGGACCCAAGCTTTATTCTCAAAATTCAATCTCTTCATTTTACTCAACAAATATTAGAATTATAAATATTTCCACTCTGTAACAGTACTAATTATTTAAGTAGAATTATGGATACAGAGCATAAAAATGTATAATTTAAATATTTTTTGTGTAAAATGAAAATATTGGGTTCTAAAATTAGAAAGAAAATCCAAAACCCTTAATTCACTGACTATCAAAAAATTACTATTTTTACTAACTAAATCTTTTAAATTATATTCCTATAAAACGTCATGGCTAACCGAAAATGTTTTATCTAATCGAGAAAACGGAGATATTTTAACATCAGTGTGATTAAAGTTTTGATCATTAATTTTCAGACTTAAGTCCACGTCAGTCCTTATCGTGGTTGATGGGTGGAGTGCCCGCCCCCTTCCTGTTTCCGTCTTGTATTTGCGGTCAATATCTTTATATACACCGAACGCAACATCCTGTGGGAGAAATTCCTCACACTTGTCTACGCACAGATATGAACTTAAAGCTTCCTCCTGAACGAGCTTTCAAATCTTTGGTGTCAACAGCAACATTTCAGTATTCTATGGACCTCTCAACCGTCAAAACCACCCTTCTCAAAGAAGAGAAGAGAAGACTCTCATCTAGTTTCAATGTTCATTATTCAATCATTAATATTAAATTAATAATAATAATGTAAAACCCTTTCGATTATTTTGGCACGAAACATTCGACGTTTGAAACAGTGAGGAGCGAAATTTCAATTACGGTTGGGCTCATCATCAGGCACTTTGCTAGTAATAAAAAATGCGAGCTGCCTTTTGAAGGGCAACGCTGTGGTTGATTAACAACAATGGATTTTTTTCCACTTCTTCAACATCAATTCTCCACCGCAGCGCCAATCTACAATGCTAAGTATTAACTAAATTCATAATTTAAGATAGATTATATTCCTAGTTTGGTGAGAACGTAAGTTTATTGAAGGTTTTGGTATAGGCGATACAGAAGATTCCCGCTGGAATTCAGAAGCTTGCACGAGTGACCGTATGTTGATAAAATCAGCGAAAATCCAGCGTGTGTTTTACGGTCAGACAATTGATTTGTTTTAAAATTTTTGATAACCAACTCGTTACTATCAAATGTATTTGCATCGCCAATTACGTTGACAATTGGACACAATCGAATGAACTTAGAAACTAGATCATTGAAATTCACGATCTAAAACGTGACGACTCGCAAGAACATTATCAGGGTCTCTGTTAAAGAAGGCTTTAAATTTTTTTAATATTTATTTTTGTAATGGAAATTAAAAAATTCGTCTATAAAATTTAGAAGCTCTAACATTTAAAAATTGCATTATATTCCTAAAAACGCCTAAAAGAAAAGCTAAAATAAATTGCGGAAAACTTTTGGAATTTGATAAAATTCCATAAGTTTAGAAACCCTGATTAATGAAGAAGATCGTCCTCCCTCTTAAAGTTTATCACCTATAAAAAGTCAGTCTCACGTTTCCTGTACAGTGTTGTGATAACAACGTGCTTCCTGCTGTAATCATATTTGTGTTAAAATTGATTAACATATGTATAATTACACGCACTTATAATACGCACACGCGGATCCATCTTCATCAATTGCGCGATGAGAACAATGGTGATTATCTTGCGACGTATTAGTACCTGTCCGCAGTTGATAAGACGTGATATAAAAAAAAATTAGAATAAAGAACTTAATAAGGTTGATGAGACTACTTTCCATATATAGACACATCCACGCGTGCAACTCACCACTGAGAAAAAGTTGAGCCGTACGAATCGATTCCGATACTTTGTATTGTCGAACGCATGATTCTTACAGTCCGCACACAATAAATGAGTGCCTTCGATACAAATTACGAACTTTTGTTAAAGTATTTACATTTATTTAAAGAGAATCTTCGCCTTTATTTTTATCAGAGCTTCTTCTCAGTGACTCGGAATCAATTTATTAAAAATCTTCTTAAACTAACATAGATAGACGATTTATTTGAAGCTAAAAGGAAACATTTAACAACGAGCAGAAACCTGCGTGGCTCCTTCTAACGAACGCGAAAACGTTGAAACGCGCGAAGTAAACGTCGTTTATTATTTCTATTTGTAACAAATCGTGACATCAGCAATATCAGTACTTGTCTAATTACTTAAAAATCGCTTTTAGCGATCGATAGTGCTTTTGATAATTTAACACAGTATGTTAAAAATTATTCTCAGTTTCTAAAAACCTACCGAAATCCCAAAAAACCTTCTTAAATCGACATATAAGAAACTCGAAAATGAGTTTGGTTAAGATCCACGAGAGGAAAAGCGTTTGCGCTTCAATTCTATATCTATTGTTAGTAATTTATAATCCTAATATTGAAGGTCGCAACGCTTATAGATTTGTCTTTGAATGTTTGAAAGATTTCGGTGAGGTCTTGACGATGGAGTCAATTTCTAGCGACTTTTACGAAGACACGTATCGCTGGATAAAATTGAATTATTGTTAGACTCCGTCGATGAAACATTTATCCTTGATCAGGAAGCCGATGTCACTCGGGCGCACCAGCATCCGCAGGTGGTCACCAAAAATTAGAGGCACCGTAGCCACCGCCTCCACCCGTACCGGCACCTCCACTAATTCCACCACTCATACCAATGGGGTTGAACCGATGGGGATGCATTTTTTCCATCCTCATGGCTCCAGGTCCGCCCCCGACACCTCCACCGAAATGGTGTCCTCCTCGAGGTCCAAAACCTCCGGATCTTCCCAACATACCTGGTGGCCCTCCAGCTCCGACTCCTGGCATTCCTCCGCCCATGCCGACACCAATACCACCACCAGGTGGGCCTCCACGACCGCGACCTGCCATTCCACCTCCTGGAAATTAAATTCAATTTTAGTAGAAGAAATCGAACAAAAAAAAGCAAAACAAAAAAGCAGCAAAAAAAATAGCATAAAATAGTAATTCTTTCTATCTTCTTGTACGTAAAGATGAAATCTGAATAGAAAGAAATTGAATTGCTTCCAGTGCTTTTTGGGGTCTTAATTAGTCATATTATTTTATGAAAAAATTGGATGAAAAGTAACTTCACCCTTTATTTAAGAAGTTTCCAACTTGAAGTTAGGTAATAAAAGAACAATTTTACTTTTAAAATTAATATTTTATTCAATAATAACTATACAATAATAACTAAATAATACTTATAAAAGTACTTAGTAAATATAAATGTTCAAATGATTTATATGTTCAAAATATATACATTGTTAGTACTCACCATTATTATTTATTTAAAGTCCAGTCAACGACATGAAGAATTTGGTGGATCCAACGCAGTTTTTATAATTATTGGTTCAAAAGTTTTGATTGTCGTAGATACAATATTTATTTGAAATTTTCTAAATTAGAAATCAAGCGTAGGAGAGCTATTAATTTTTATTAGAGTTTAAAACTTGAATATAAGTATTAATTTGTACTAAAAATGTTTTACGGGATGTTTTTGTACCGAAAATTAATTTTTTACTGACTTTGATAATTAGGAAATGGCTGAAACTTATATTCTCCTTTGTTGTTTTTCATATGTAGGCATAGAAAATCAAAAGAGAAGATTAAATCAATTTAAGTTACAAATCCCCTTGCATTCAAACCTTCAGAGACAAGTCATTAAAAGAAAAATTCGAATTGAAGAATTTCGGTATAAATCGAATAATTCTAATAATTTTCTAGAAGTGAAATGCAATTTCAGTTTTAATAACTTGTCTTATATTGTGTCTATAAACTTATTCATGCGTTTAGCAATATTGCAAAGCGCAAATGCAGTTTAATAAAAAAAATGGATAATCTAATTTCTTTTCAGGGCAGGTGTCTTGTGTAAGCTCACTTCTGATTATGTAAAAAAAAAACTTCGTGTATTTTGTCGCATTCTTATAAAAAGAAAACTTATTTCTATTACCTGAATTTGATTTCTGTAAAATTCTCGAATTAACAAAATCTACTTTTTAAAAGTTAAATAACTTTTCTTCAAAAAATAGTCCAGTAAAATCGAAATCTTTCTTTTTTAAAGTTTTACAAAGCTCATACAGTTACATTTTCTCTGCGTTTGAACCAAGAAAAATAAGGAAGGGTCAAATATAAATATGCGTATCATGTGAAAAATATATTTTTTTGAAAAATACTGTACAAAATACAAAAAATGCAAACCTCGTCACCTGATATAATGCCCGAATAAAATAACGGATATAACATTGGTGGATTGAGAATTAAATGCAAAATCAATATAATATCTAGATAGCGTGTTTCGGAACTGTCGCTTAAACAAAGTAGCAATGTCCATGGAGTCCAAACAGAAGAGAAAAAAATGAAAAAAAAATTATGCAATGTGTCGCATCGTTCGGAATTGAATCCTTTAGATAGAAACTCAGCCGTTGAATCTTTGTTGACAGCAAATCCTGTCGTTGTCTTCAGCCTCCAGGACAGCTCAATCCAATCACTACACAACACTACCGATTTTTTTTTTCGACAAAACTACGCGATTTTTCATGTTTCACGATTTCGTGATATCGCTCGCGCTAGAGTCACCAAAAAATGAATTTGGCTTCCAAATTCCATCGCGAGCGATATATATTCGTACGCATATTTTAAAAAATTAAGAAAAATCGGTACGGAGCTTTCGATCGCTTTCATCACGATCTAATGCAAGAGGTCACCGAGGTCCTATTTAGAGGCAGCCAGTTTAGCTGGCAAAAAAGTTAAATCATTATTAGTTTAAAATCCTCAAATGCTAATTTTTAAATCTTGTTCCTGGCAATTTCGTACGATGCGCATTCCAACGCAAATTAAATTGTTTTAAATTAAAACTGCTAAATTTAGAAAATTATAAATGTTTTTCTCTAGTAAAACATAATTTCAGTCTTCCTAGCACAAAATGCTCTCAAAACAAGGGAAATACGGTAATTTTTTCACTTAAGTGAAAAGCAAAAAAAAGGGGAGTTTTCTTGAAAAGAGGGGGAAATAAGAGAGGAATTCTTAAAAAAAAAAGAGTAAAAACAGGTGTTATAAGGGAGATAGACTGTGAAGCCTGTAATTTATATAAAAAAAAAAGAAAAATTATGTAAGCACTGTGTGAGGGGTAGATAATTTTAACTTTAAGCAGGGTTGTGTTAATGGACGAAATTGACAAGAAAAATGTCAGCGAAAGGCGAAACATAAATTCATTTCTACTTAATGAAAACATTTCAGTTGACTAATCAAGAACCTACAACTATTATTTCAAATAATAAGTTAATGGCTTGCATCTAAAATATAGTGCATCTTTTAAATCTAGTCTAGTATATTAAAGTACTTAGTGCAAAAGAAAAAGGTTAATTCAACATCAGTGAAAGAGGGAAGAAAAGTATCACGGAAATATTTGTAGATCTGAAAAATACGTTTGATTTTATTTGAACATTTTATTCAAAAACTAATATAAGTCCCTCTTTTAAAGAATATTGAGAGCAAGAAATTAAAGTAAAAATGTAAAAAATGTGAATAAAAACTCACCACGACTTTGATTATAGCCAGCTTGCCATCCAGCGTAGTAAGCCGCTTTCTGTTTCCCGTGTTCTTCAGCAATTTTTACACTGAGAGGCTCAGAACCTCCATCGGGAATCGTTCCGTTGAGATGATTGATTGCTTCTTGTGCTTCTTCTCGTTTGTCGTATCTGAAACGTGATTAACGAATTTGTTAAATAACCAGATATAAATGAGCAATTATCTTCTTTGCCTGAAAAAGATATATTTTTGTATTTGTTAATAATATTGAAGTATTTAAGGGCATGTGATACTTTTTGATCGAATTTAGCAAGATGAAACTTTTTTTTAAATTTGCAAGATAAAAAGAGTCAATAACGGTCCGTTTTAATGTTTTCTTCTGTTTTCCAAAGTTTCAGGGCAAAATATTCATTTTTGTGGCTGAAAAGTTGGGTAATTTGATCACTCATAAAGCATAGAGCACCTAACCTCAAAGTGACAAATGCATTACGAATTTTAGCAAATTTAAACTTTTTTTCATTATACAAGATAAAAAGAGTCAATAACGGTCCGTTTTAATGTTCTCTTCCGTTTTCCAAAGTTTCAGGGCAAAATATTTATTTTTGTGGCTGAAAAGTTGGGTAATTTGAAAATCAATAAAATCGAAAAAAATTGCTCATTTAGTAAGTATCACATGCCCTTAAATGTTTGAAAACGGTAATGCATTTGCAGTGAAATATTCTTGAATCAGAGTTTGTGCGAGTCAGTGGAACGTGTTCTAGAAAATTTGGTGGAACCATAAATTTATCAAGTGTGCGATTGCACAATGTGACTTGCGAGTTCGTTTCGCACCTGTCCGCTAATTCTGGATTCATTTCAAATTCTGGCACCCTATTTCATTCGCACTATTAAAGATCAAACTATAACTAGAGCAATTAAAAATAACTAATTTCGAGGGATTTTATCTCTAATATTGAACATAATTTAAATAATAGAATTAAAGAGGAGGTAAACAAATAAATTAAATGAAGCAAGTATCTTCAAAACTCACCTCACGAAAGCTACACCTCTTGGTAGACCTGTGAGTTTATCCTTGAGGATATTTTTCTGCACAATTGCCCCGAATTTATTGAAAATATCTTCAATCTGCTTATCTGTTATATTTCTGAAAAAATAATTACCATATTCGTCAAATAAAATGAAGTGTTCGGATTTTGAAGTTAGAACTTGAATCCAACAACCTTAAATGAAATTTTTGGATTTATCAAATTTCTCTTACCTTGGTAAATTCGTGACATATAGATTAGTTTCTTTAATCTCTTCTCCCGAAGGTCGCGCATGTGAAACCTTTAATTTCTTATTTTGAACTTGAAGTCCGTTCAACGTTGCTATCGCTGTAGATGCATCTTCCGCTTTTGCGTAATTTACAAAGCCGAAACCATAACTGTATCCAGTCTGAAAAAATTCAGATAAGAATAATGTATTACTGATAGATTATGCACTCAATTGGTATCACTTTTAAAGACCTGAAAAAAGAACACGAGTAACTGAAAGTTTAATTTTCTAACTTATTTCTCGTCTTTTTCCTTAATTTCCTGGAGTTATCTCTAGAATAAAAAAAATATACAACTCTCTAACTATAAAAAAATGAGTCCAAACATGTAAAATTTTTTTTAAATTCCTAGTATTTTTTGGTAGCTAAACAATATGATTATGAACAATAGAAAAAAATCAGATTAACTTACCTTGTAATCTTTCATAACTCGACAGGACTCAACCGGGCCAATCGTAACAAACATACTGTAGAGTTCCTTTTCGGTCATACTCTGTGGTAGATAGTTTATAATAAGATTTGTTCTTGTATCTGTTCCATTGCCCCTGTTCTGTTGCTGATGCTGTATATGTTGTTGCTGCTGCTGTTGGTGTTGTTGGCGTTGTTGCTGCTGCTGTTGTTGCTGTTGCTGCTGGTGGTCCGTCATTTTGGAATTGCAGACACCGTCGCCGTTGATTCTTTGGTTTACTAACGCCGGGGTCACAACAGCTGGAATTTGTTGTTGATGTTGCAGATGTGTGTTGCTTCCACTGATCCCACCAAGAAAAACCATCGATGTGGTCAGCAAATACAAAAAATATAAACAAATTTGTTACTAAGACTTTTGTGCACGGTGCCATGTGCCGGCAGATGATGGCCCGTTCTAGAACGTATATCATCTTTTCTTTTCTCTGAGAGACAAAAAATAAATAGAAAATAAATATGCGCATAAACAGTGCGACGTCAGACCTGCATTTGAGAAACAAACAAACAAACAAAAGCAAACATGAGGACTTGAGCGGAATAAGTTGACACGCAGGTGGGAAAGAAAAACCAAATTTTGGAAAATGTCTACTTTTCTGATTTTAGTAAAAGGGTGGCCACTCAGAATAATCGAAAAAAATCACGGTTTTCAATGATTATTCTGTCAGACAATTTACTCGATAATTTTAGAATTGGAGATTCACAACTAAATAATAAATTGTCATTTATTATATAAGTTTAATTTTCCGAAATATCTCCCAGTTTTCTGGTCGACTGGCCACCCTCAATAACAATCAAGTTATTCAAAGGGAACTAAAAATTCAAATAATTACAAATAATGTCTATTGACGCTTTTGAAAATTATTCCTATATGTATGTATTAAGGAATGCAAGGTAATCAGAAATTGTTCAAAGTTCTTTCAGTCAATGATTTAAAAGTGTTTTTAAATTTTTATTATTCAATACTTTAATTAATTATTCTTCAATTTAATTTAATTCTCCAGATATACTATTTAAAACTTATAACTTGAGTGCCGTATAATAGATAAACTAAATGAACCGATTGTTTACTATTTTAAATTAGAGTAATCTTTTCTCTATTTACCAAGCACTGCCTTTGTTTACATTATTCCACAATGTGGTTGTGCGACACTCGGCAGATGTAATAAATAATTATAATTGGATTCCATCTTCACAATAAATAATCTAATTGAGAACATCAGATTCTACCTTTCAAATTCAAATAAAATAAATTTAAGAGTTCTGGTGTTTAATATGGACATGGAAAATTGCTTCATTACATTTGAAAATTATTATTAAATTAAGAGTTTTAAAAATTTTAATTTTTTTTACAGATATTTATAATTACTTTGGAAATTAAGTCAAGTTTGTCAAAATAATTCTTAAAAAATCAGGACTTTGCCATAAAGAATTTCAAAATTCAAATAAATATTTAAATGATGAATCTGTTAATTATTTTCACTTAAAATTAAATTTTTCTGACAAGTTTTTCTACGCGCCTTTTAAAACTAACATTTCAAAGTTCAAGTCTGAAATTTTTCAGAAGTTTCTAAAAATACGAGTACAGTTGAAGCTCGTTGAAGAGGAAGAAATAATTTTTTTTTAAATCTAGTCACAGAAAAGCTTTACACATTTTTGGTGAAAATGGAATTATCTTTTTATATTATGTCTTAGATTACAAGACTTCAAAAAGAGTTCAAGTTCCAGAGTTGCTTCCAATAGATTACAATTTTTATATTACCCTTTTTCAAATGAACTGTGCCTTTCTTAAAAAGAAAAGAAGATATTAAAAAAATAACCGAAACTTCGTGCGTTTCCCCAATATAAACTATTATATTCATCAAATTTGTTTCATTCTTCAAACATAATTAATTTTTGAAGTATTACCTCTTTTCCAGTACCCCTAACAAAATTTAAATTGAAAAAATATATGACATTATAAAAACTGTTTAAAAAAAATTAAATATAAAAAATAAAATTATCTTGACTCACCGCTTACACCAGACCTGATTATCTACCAATAAGTTGCGGAACTCCATCGTTACGTTCATCACCGAAGACTCTACTCCACTGAATGAGAGGACAGGTAAAAGGGAGCGAGAACTGTTATCGAATTCGAATCCTTTTTGACCTTCCCCTTCCATTACTTCATTCAGTGGCGAAGGTATTCGGGCGGTGACCTTAACGATGAATTTTCGAAATATTGATATAAACATTCAAAATCATCTAACTTTGTTTGACAATCAAATTTCGTGGAAATTTTACCTGAACCTCAATAAAATGCCTTTCAAAATACTACATATTTTATTTCACTCACCCTTTTTAAAATAGCTTCAAATATTTTGCAAGCCACTGAAAAAAAAAAAATATATATTCAAAGAAACTGAAAATATTGTTCATTATTTGAATTTTTTCTACCATAAGAGCAATTTTGTTTCACCACCATTATATTCGCATTAATAAATATTCTTTGCTAAAACTAGGCCATTTACATTCGTTTCATGGAAACGGAAATAAATTACCAAATTTAGCGAAAAATATTTATTATATTGTCGCAAACGTGAAATTGCTGAAATTAAACTTGTTCTCACGATAATTTCTATATGCCCTTAAGGACACGTAAATTTTTTATTAATAAGAATATTCACACTATTTTTTAGTTTCATAAAGAAGAGTGCTGATATTATTTTTAATCTGTTTCTGGGCTTGCACTATAGGTCACCAGAAATTGGCATACACGCTCTCTATTTTTGCACAGTTAAAAATTAGTGTACTTTAATACTTTAACTGAAAATTGTGGCGTAAAAAATGACAATGAATTGTTTATTACGGGCAATTTTCTGCTTTGAAAGAAATTATGGAGAAAACAAAAAAACTGCTTCTCTAATTTCTACAAGAAAACTAGATACCGTGAAAAGCCTTATTGAAGGAAATAACTGTAATATATATATACGCGATCTAATTAAGTGATATGTACTTTTCATTTAGTTTGATTAGTTTCGGTATTTTTAGAATAAAGGGAATAAAGACAAGGACATAAAATAATTGGTTGATTATTTGTATCGTTTGAAAAATTGAACCTCATAAACGAGATCTATATTTGAACCTGGGTGACTTTAAGGAATAAATATCTTAAATTAAGTGTTCAAATTAAATGATTTAAAGTTTAAAATTATAGATTTTTCATCGCAGACGTCTTCGTTTATTTAAATTATGTACATGTTTAAGAAAATGAAATAATTATTGTTAAAATAATTACTATAGGAATTAATTTTAACATAATTATTTTTAACGTAAGCTCAAGAATGTTTTCTACTATAGACTGCTGACGGAGAAAAATGAACAGATTTAACTGCATGGCAACAAAGGGTGATCTATATTACAATCACGAATTATAATTATGTACTTTCTAACCTCAAAACTGCAGGCGAGAATTTTACATGAAACTAATGTTGAAACTAATCAAATGTATCCCATTTAAGTTATAATAACTATTGAATATAAACCACATAATTAATAAACAATTGCAATTTGTCAATTACAATTATATATGACATAAAAAAACTTAGAACGTAAAATCCGTAAAATACATTGATTCCATTGATCTGACGTCAATAAAAAAATCGATTTCTAGCATTTTCATTTTTTATCACAACAAAAAATTAGTTTAAATGCTTGTCTCAATCAATTAATATTAAGTTATTGTTGATAATTACCCTCTTATTATATTTTTAAAAATCTACTAAAGTTTGAAGCATAAAACACGTAAAATCAAAGTTGGTAAAATGGGTAAAATGTCATAAGTCATAAAAAGATAAAAAGCGTTGAAATTTTGAGGTTAAAAAACTTGCGAATAATCAAAAACATCAAAAGCCTCAACCAAAGTAAAAAACAAAGGTAGAAAATACCTTAAGTTTTGTCGGAAAAACAAAAGTTCACATAAAGCACAATTTTTTGTGCAAAAGTTCCTGAATATTTAAAAATATTTAAAGTGCATAAACCTTAAAAAATTCCTCATAAATGACAACGGAAGCGACTCTGGAACAATTTCCTGTTTTCGTCTTTCATCACACACTTTTTTCATAAAAATTAATTCTTAATTAAGTGAAAGAATTTGAATGCGGATTTTTTGCTAGAAAGCATCGCACTCTACAAGTATCCCTGTGACCTGGTTATTTCTTTTTTTCTTTAATAAAAAAAGAAAAGAGAAGGAAAAAAAGGCGGTAAAAATTTTGGCAGACCAAGCTGTCAGAACGCGGTGAAGAGGATGCGAATTGCGAGGGAGTAGAAAAAAAATAAAAAAAAAAATAAAATAAAATAATTACCTTAGCTGCAAATGCGGCGGGAAAGAGACGATTGAGGAAAGAAAACCACGTATAGAAACGAAAAGAAAAAACTCTCGTATAGTTGTGTGCAATCAAATGATTACGTAAGGATGTATGTGTTGCAGTAGATGCACTGATGCACTAACGAGGGAAACGGTGGTTATGGATTAACCAGATCACGTTTATCTTTCATGCATCGAAGGGATTTTGACCGTCGAGTGAAACTGATTTTATGAGCGAAATTCGATGAAAGGAATGCGGAAGTAAGAATTACGCGATTTTTGATGCGCGTACTTCGGGATGCAAAACCCCTGACCTGCCCAAAATATAAACTACATAGAGATTATGAAGCCCAACTCAGTGCTCTCAAACGGGGCAGCCTGCGCGCGCATTGTTTTGGCTTACCGCTGGAGAAATTCTCCCATTGGTCCATTTAATTCGATTTTGAATCGCGCGCCAGATTACAGTCAATTGCAGAATTTCTCCAGCAGGAAGCCAACACGTGCTGCGCGCGCAGGCTGCCCCGTTTGAGAGCACTGGCTGGCCCAACTGACAACTCCAACTGTCACCAGATGTCCTTCCCGGCGTAAATTTTGACGTCGTCTGCTCGCGCATGCTCGCGGAGCGACCCCTGGCTTGAAACCTTGAAATTTAAATGTTCATCATCTAATATTTTTTATAATCTAATTCAGTATTTAAGAAAGGTTTATTAATTTAAAATACAGTAAAAATGCTACCAGATTATCAATAGAGTTTTTTAAGGTATCATAAGGAAAGACTGAAACGACAGGTTTCGGAAAAAAAAATATAAATTAAAAATTTCGGCTGTGGAT
Source organism: Synergus itoensis (assembly GCA_904066005.1). Taxonomy (NCBI): domain Eukaryota; kingdom Metazoa; phylum Arthropoda; class Insecta; order Hymenoptera; family Cynipidae; genus Synergus; species Synergus itoensis. The sequence continues at coordinate 1,323,680 of CAJFCP010000128.1, read as the reverse complement.
TTTCCAAATTACCCTTTAGCGAACCAATAATTACGATAACTATTCTATTTATAAAGAATTATAGAGGTGCAATGTAAACCAGCAAATACCCGGTATCAAGAAGTTATTTTAGGATCTGAAAAGTTTAATTGGCACATTACTTTTAGTTTAATTCAGCCCAAGTCTGGCCAAGGTTTTCAAACATAACAAGCTACAAATAAAAGTTGCAATTTTCATTTGCTAAATCTTTAATTACCTGATTAATGTGCAGCTAAAAGAATCAGGTGCGAACATCATGAACAGAATTCAACTTTATAGAGAAAATTTCTCTGTAAAACACAAAACTAAGAAAATATAAATTGGCTTTATATATGACTTTATATTATGACATTCAAAACTAATGAAAAGAAAAACAAAGAAAAACAAAATCTCTTTTTCTGATAGTATTTTGTTTATTCACAGGGAGTACATTAGTTCACATTAAATAGTTAAAAAATTGGCATCAAAAAACGATATCATCAATTTATCTTTATGATACTTTCTTATTATTTGAATATAAAAAGTTACAATCTTGCGACAAGTCGTATATAAAGAATATTTATACATATTACATTAGGAGCAATATAAATATATATTTTTCCTTGTCAAAAACATTGATAATAGAATTTGCTTTTTTAAAAATACGGCATAATGGTTTGCATTCATTTTTTAAATGACACTTAACAAAATTCGAAAGAATTCGAAAGAACAGAAAATAATTCTAAGATAGATGAACATACAAATAATTTTTATAAAAGAATAAAATTTATCAGTCCAGGACATAAAAAATTTGGGACTTACTTTTTATTAGTAAAATTGTAAGTAACAATTGCAAATTTAAATTTACAAATATACTGATTTATAGCCTCTAATTTTGGAATTATTGTGACAATAAATGTCATATCCAGTATTTCAGTATTAAAAGAATGTAACTAGATTCTTTCATCAAATCTCGATATTTGTATCTTAATCTATTTATTGATAAAATCAGACTTCATTATTTGTGATTTTACTGACTTAATATTATTAAAGCACTGTCAGACTGTTAAAACTTTTTATGAGAATAAAATATGTTATTGTTGTGCTGATATCGATTCATTTTTTTTATATAGACATGTCCTACCCATTTAAACAGTTTTTAAATAAAAATAAAACTGAAGGAATAACCTTATACAAAAAAATAAGTAAATAAATTAAGTATTAAGAAACTGTATATAAATATTTATATACAGGTATAGTAGCTGCTCAGTCCTAACTAGTACGTATGTTTAGTACGTAATTATGTTTGTACGTATTTTCTTTGAGTATTGCTTTTGAAAAAAAATATGAAAATTTATCTTAAATTCCGAAAACCACTGAGTTTGGTGAGACCAAATAGCCTTTTATGCTTACTTTCCTTGGAAGATTTTGCCGTGCTTTCAGCTTCTGTTGGATCGTTTTCTTTATCCCAGGCTCCCCAAGGCCTTTTAGGAGATTCAATACCAAAAGGACTATACAACTTTGTAGGTGTTCGTCCCAGTAAGTGACGAGATCGAGTTAGAGGAGTTGCAGATTTTGTTGCACTGCAGTCTGGGGTAAACTGTTCTTCTAATCTTTGACGCCTGCGAGTAGATATTTTGAATCTCTGAAACGAAAAAAATACGTGGATTAGTAATTATTCACTACAAAAAATTTCATAGAATAGTTTCTTCAGTTTTTTAGGTCAATGAGGTCTATAACAAAATATTTTCACTGTGTTTGGAGCATTAAATGAGAATATGTAATTTAGAAACAAACCTGCGAGATGTTGCCAAAAGTGACCTTAACATTGGAAATAGTTTTGGAAATCTTATCAGCTCCGCTTTGCAAAGCTTTTCTAGAATCAACTGTAACATTTCCAAAACTCAAGTTATGCCAGTTTCTTCCCGAAATAGAATTGCCAGAACAATCTTTTTTATCAGATCCCTTAGTTTCCTTTCCAAGGGAACTATTCGCGGATGAATCATTATCCTCAAAACGATCTTGCAATCTTCTTCTTAAACTCTTTCGCCCTTTAGAGGGATCAAAAGAATTCCCTCCATTTAATATATCGCGATGAAATACAAATGAGACGCTTCGTGAGTCAGGTGGCATTTTTTTCAACGGTTCACTCGTATACTCACAGAAAAAATCAACTGATCCTTTTGCTAATGGGATTTCTTGATTTACTCTAAGAACTAGATCTTTGGAGTTATCCAGTTTGATTCAACAATCTTCAATTTTCTATTAAAAACCGGATTTAAATCCCACAAAAATAGTGACGTTTAACGGATGAGAGAAGCGAGTAGGAGCGAGTTTGACAGTTTGACACCTTTGACACAACGGTTTTCTTGAATTTAACTCGGAGGATTTCGGTCAATTTCGGTTCTCGTCGGTTGTCATCGACTTTGGAGGTGAAAACCCCCATAAAAAAATAAGGACGTAATTTTTCTGGTACATAGATCTGGGGCTACTGTAATATGTATTACTGGTTTCAACGTTTCGACTGAAAAAATAAGTCATGACGTTTTTTTAAATCCAGAAAGTAGATTTTATACATAGGTAAATATTACGCTAATTAGTCATTATACAAAATAAACTATGTACAATTGTACATACGTGATAAGTTTTGAAGTAAAGGCATGAGAATTAATAAATAGATACACCCCTGGACTTGGGTTACAACAAAAAAGGGGGGAAAAAGATTAGTGCGCAAGCGTGAATCTTAGGGATCTTCGGCTTTTTGTATAAGAGAATGCAACGTAACCTAAAATCTTGCTGAGATTACATTACAAGCATTACAGTTACCCAAGTTACTCAAGTTACGTTATAACTTTACAAGTCGTGTGTGAACACCAAATGGTGTGAATCTGCAATGAAAGAGATATTTTCTGTGTATGTGGAAAGAAGAAACTTGCTCGTGGAAAAAGAGAAAATGAAATTGGTGAATTTTGTAAAACTTGATTTGAGGTGCGGGTTTCTTTCGAATGGAAACCATTTATAGCCTCCGAATGAGATTTTCCGAATCCCGGTTAAAAGTGAGAAAAGGGAAAAAGATCACTAATTTCGAGCACCGGGGTCGAAAAATGCGATCTTGATGTTCGAATGCGTCACGTCGGTAATGTGGAGTGCACGATCAAGCGTAACTTTCCGGTCTGACACTTGAAGTCGTATTACGTTTGATTTATCAATAATTTGAGCCTTTCTAGTGCTTCAATGGAGAGAATGACTTATGTCGCGCGAAAAACGCGTGATAAACGAACTAAAAGTGTCAAGTGCGATCGGGGGTAGTGATCGGCATTGAAATGGCAATATCTAGTTGGATGCTTTGGGGTAGGAGTCTTCGCAGTAGCAGGCCTCATCGGAGTACGTAAAAATACTCGTAAGAATCGTGATGATTTGATGTTACATGATCTTGTAATGAGCCCTTTGCTTTTCCAGGTCGACAGGATAACGAAGACAACTGCGTAAAACTTGATCTGTCAAAAGGTTAGTGACCTAACCTCTTGTGCGGTTTCCGTCATATGTCTCTCTTCTAACGCTTTTAACAGTTCAACCTGCTTTTCCTGGTGTAGATATTGAATGCGATTGTTATTTTTCAAGGAGTCCGAAACTTAAGCCTGCTAGCGGGTGACATTCCGTATTTTATCACTTTGCCCAATTTTAAGTATTTCTTTTTACTTTTCCTATATTTAAAACATTTTCTAGTAGAATCCACTACCTATTTTTTTCAATATTGTATTGTGTTGTTATTCAATAATTTAAATCATTTATATTTTAGGTCTGAAGGAGAATATTAAAGAGGCTTTAACTAATATCTGCCAGCGTCAAGGTGTTTCCAGCAAAAAAAAGCTTGCCTACCTTAATGCTTTAGTGAAACTCGTAAGTGAAAATGACCCTAACGACTTTGGCTACAATGCTGAGCAACTCTTTTGTTGGTAAGTTTTCACTTTTTGTACTTTACTATCTTCTATAAAAATTTAATAAGGTAGTTTTACCTTATTCTACAGCTATCGTAGAGTTTTGAAGATTTGTAACATTAAAAACTCTTCAATATATATTGCAGTTTACGAGTGGGTCTTATTCATGAAGCCACTCAAGTTCGTGCAGCGGCCTTGCGAACAGTGCGCTACATGCTCAAAAAAGAGCAAGATGTTTTGGCTATCAACAAGCTTCAATACCCATACTTCGTGGCTCGTAGCATGGACATTAATTTCCGGAACGATATGGAAAGAATGCAAGCCCTACGTCTAGTTCGAAGAATCCTGGTTCTATCTCCTAAATACTTTAGTCCCGCCTTAGCTAGGTCCCTCATAAGTCTCACAAACGGCGGTATTGACGAGAAAGATCGAGCTTTCCGAACCTTCCTTGCGGTTCTTTGCGAACTGGGAGTTCTCAATTCTCATCTATTGATAAATTGCGGAGGAATTTCTACCCTAGCAAGAGCCGCTATGACGGGCCAAAGTCCTGCTATAATCGAATCCACAGTTGGCGTGCTCTTAAAATTATTGAACAGTCCCGAAACGAGAAGTCACGTCTCTCTCCTTAGCTTAGCTACTCCTTACTGTGAAATTCATTCTCCAGGTTTGGAAAGAACGAAAGACGACGGAGAGCAGAAGTTTACAGCTAGCAAACATGCACTTTTGAGTGTTTTAAGATCCTACCCTGGCGTCTTACACTTTTGTCATCCAAACGATACTTCCGGATTAAGAGCGATCGTCGATATCCTCTACGTTGAACAACTGGAAGTCAGAGGAGCGGTTTTGGAACTGTTTTATGAGTTATTAGGATTGCCTTTACCAACATGGACTGATGAACCAGATGTTGCACTCGCAGCTGTTGATCCCAATCGAGCTCGAGAAAATTGGAAGCTATCCGAAGGTTTCGTCGCTGCTGAAGGAAAAATCATTTTACCCACTTTAATGTCGCACAGTCCTAACATCACAGAACTACATCTAGCTTTGTTGGTTTACGTTCTGTTAGAATGCCAGTTACACAAAGCTCTTGCTGAAACTATCGTCACATCTGATACTTTCATCTCAGTGCGAGCAGCAGTTCTCTTGGGTGGATTGTTACACCTTGCACATTCGCTTCTACCATCTGAAGTTTGTGATCTTACTCCACCTTTGCCTAATTTGTTAGAACATGCGAGTGTTGGTAGACATCAAGCTTTAGCAGCAGTTGCAATTTTGGGACGCATGCACGCGATGATGAGAAGAAAATCAACGCCTACAAGTCTTTTTTTAGACAGACTTTTGCAAGCTGGAACGTGGTTGAGACCAACAATACCTAGGCGTCATCGTCCATCGATTAAAAGCTGGCTTAAAAGAGAGTCACCGACTGGTGTGCTTTTGAAAGATTCTCTAGTTCTCACTTCGAAAGATGCACTCGCTTGGAACTGGCCCATTATTCGTTCTATTCTACATTCTAGGGAGGAATCTTTAAGGATTCTTCATGATTCAGATCACAAACTTTTCATCAAGAAGCTAGTAAAATACTTTAAACCTTCATCGAATCAGTATAGCAGAGTGGAATTAGGAACAAACGCGACGTTAGCACGCGAAACGACTTTGGCTGGATGTGATTTGATAAACTGTTTACTGGAGCTTCACGAACCAGATGGCACTAGATTATTAAATGAGTTGGTAGGAGATATAGCTGAACAAATAGCAGCGATCCGAACAGCACATTCCGCTCATGATTGCCTCTTTTCTCCTAGACACATGTCGACAACCTGTTGTCAGAAGTATTTCCTCTTTTTGGGTCAATTGAGCCATTCTGCGAAGGGTACGGTTATTTTAAAAGGGTTTAATTTATTGGAAAAGCTACAGGATCTTGCGATCGCAACAAACCACGATTGTTATGTTAAACTGATAACATCGAGTCTAGATTACTCGAGGGAAGGACTGAATAGGAAGGTCATGAACAAGATTGTATCTGAAGCATCTCTTGAAAGCACTCGGCTCTATGCGACACAGTTTTTAAGGTTGATACTCAGAGCTAAAATGGCTGATGCCTATCAGTGGGCTATTAATATTTTATCGGGAAGATTGACCGATTCGAGCAAGACAGTCGCTTTAGCAGCTTTAGATGCTCTTCACGAAGCTTGCGAGGAGCCAGAATACCTCGAGGCCTTTTACGAACAGGGAAAGAATTGGGATCATAGTTTACAGCACTTAGGAGATCGGGGATACTTACTAAAGATCAGATTCTATAGTCTAAGATCTGGTTTCCCAAATCTTTCCTCCCCTGCAGAAGAGCTAGAAAAGTGGACAAAAGCAGGAGGATTCGCAGAACGATATGTTGGATTAATTGAAGGACAGCTCCATGACTCTCTGACACTTAAACAACGGGGAGAGAATGGAAGTTATCTCAGGAGAAGTACCAACACTCTAACTTTGCCTCGGGATTTTTTCATCCCTCCGCATTTAATTGGACAGTTAGTGCAGCATGAGTTAGGTTTACAACTCTTAATAAGGCGGAACGTTTTGCAAAGATTTGCAAGAGTCGTACAAAGATTTCGATGCGAATTTGGAACTGGTGAACTGGAGCCAAATTTCAAAAATATGAAGGGAAGTCGTTCAATTTTGGAAGATTCGTATCTTGTCTCAGAAGAATCAGGAACTGATGAAACTGCTGAATCAAATAGATTGGAAACAATCATCGATTCAGAAGTGATGGAATTACCGGAGATTCAGACTCCGCAGAAGGCGGATTCTTTGGTTGAAATTCGTAGAAAACTGAGCTTGGATGAATCGAGAAGAACCACTCCTGAGAGAAGTTGGAAAGGCGAGCCTGAAATTCGAGATGATAATTCTACTAGTTTTGAAGGTAGGTTGTTGAAAGTAAAAGCTGCCTTATGGGTTTTGGGTCATGCTGGAACTTCGGCTGAAGGTGTAGAGCAACTGAAGCACTTAGGAATTATCGAAATGCTGACTACGATGGCGGAAACGTGTCCTTATTATGCAGTACGTGCAACGGCTATGTACTCGTTAAGTTTGATTGCTACAACTCGTGCTGGTTCGGATATACTCTTGACTTTAAATTGGCCTTGTGTTAGATATAGACGTGGAGAACACTGGCCTGTGGTTCCACCGAGTAATCCTTATCCGCCTCCTAGTCCTCTCCCTGTCCAAAGGCATCACCGAAGTCTTAGCGATGGGAAGCCTGATTTTCCAGAACCTGTAATACGACGGACGAGGAATCGTTCTGAGAGCGCTGCTACCGAACTTGAAGCAAGGAGGTTTATCCTTCCGTGAGTATAGTCTAAAATTAACTTTGATATATTTTTAATTATTAGGCAGAGTTTACTAGAGTATACTTTACCACGTTGTAGCTTCTACCAATTTGAAGGACATCTACTGTGGTCTTATCTGCCTGTACACAATTTTATTTACATAAGCTTTTATGGTTTTAGAGAAAGAGGCGAAACTCCGAGTCCTGTATCTAGCATTCAGCGCCTAAGTCAACAGGATGCGGAAGGCTATGCCAAACTTCGTAGTATCCAACGTGTTCGAAGGCCAAGTTTTTCTCAGAGTAGTTTAGAGGTATGTAAGGTTTAATTTGCTTAATATAATTTTAATGGACAGATTCAATTAGCAAAGTGATAAATCATGGGAGGTGATTTAAAAGAAAAAGTATTTTGTTTTTAAACCACCAAAATGCTAATGACATTCTGCAATTTGATAAAAAAATTCCGTCTTTTAGAAATTTACTTTCGTCCGTGTTTTATTGCATTTAAGAATGAATTAATTATCAAACTAAGATAACATTCAGTTTTTGTTTTACAGATGTATAGTTCAGACGGAAGACGATCTCTTCAAAGTCTTTCGGAATTTGAGTTTACACGCAGCTGGATGACAGAAAGTTTATTCTCATCGTCACCACCTGCACTGCCACCACCACCTCCGCCTTTAGAAGGCGATAATAGTTCACATTATATGGGTATTTGCCTTCCAAGGAAACTCTTTACGATTTTCCCTGTTCCTGTTAGCCCATTGTCTGCTGTTAAAATAGAAGAGAAACCGAAGATTAACGTCGACGCAAGTGGCACCGATGAAGAGTCGAGTTCTGATTTTGAAATAAGAAGAGAGCACAATCGTGTGTGTCTAATTTGCTGTTCAGAGACAAATAGTTCTAATGAATCCGGTGGAGAATTGGATTCCAAGCTCAGAAGGTAAAAACTTAAATTATAAACTTTATATCCATTGTTTATAATCGTTTTTAAACATAATTTATTTTATTTTAGGGAAATTCTTAGGCATATACAGCGCTTAGCTAATCCTGTATTATACAAACACAGTCGACAAACGTTATTAAGACTGCGTCAACGGCATCCTGAACAATTTCAGGTAATCATCAATTCCTAAAAAGTGATTCAATTTTCTTATTTTTTAGCTTCAAATTAAAATAAAATAATTTATATTAAATTTACTATACACAGGATACTTGTTTATTTTCCGAGGTAGCCGCTCGTTTAGGGAGCAATACTTACAGAATACCAGCACGACGGTTTCTACAAGAATTATTTTTAGATACTTCTTTTGATGCCGTAAGTTTGAAATATAGAAAATTATGAATTTCTATGTTTTTATAGACTATCATTCAACCTTAAAATCAAATTGTTTTTAACAGTTGTACGTAGATCCATGCGAGATATTAAATATTTTGATGGATAAGGATAAGAGACCTTCACTGTCTGCCGTTGCAACTTCATTTGATGACAATTCACACGTACCACGAAAGCCTTCAGAGACTAAAATCAATGGAAGAGTGACACCATCGTTTGTTCAAAATGATGAATTAACCGTGGTAAAGGAAGAAGCGACTGGCCAGCCTCAAATTGTACATTCACAAAGTATAAATAAGGAAGCGTTACTCATGACGGAGAGATTGAGTGACGAGAAAATTATTGCTGAAATTTTAAAACCGGAAGAGAGGATAAAAGTATCGAAGAGTTCAGATAAGGTGTTAAAAGTGACAGGTATAAACACTGCCATAAGCATTGATTAGTAATTCATGACGTTTCAGCATCTGTACATAATTTTATATTAAAATCGTTTATGCCGTACAAAATAAAACGGACACTGCCACAATTATGAAAACCTTCTTCTTTTAATTCTTAATTCTTTTAATTTGACCCTTACAGCATTTGACAATATTTGACAATAAATGTAAAGAATTTATATAGTAATTGATAAATTAGAATTTATTATATTTTAAAATAAAATTAAAAAATATTTTTAATTATCTAATTTGAAAAAGAACAATTAAAAATCTGTATTTTTTTGTTTTTACCGTTTAAATAATAAATTTTCAAATTTCTGTGTTTTAGTTTAAAATCTTTCTAACCTACCGTCGATAAATAAGTTTTCTTCGTTATCTGCACTACGTGAATAATAATGCGCACCCGGAAGATGCGCAATAGACAATTGCGGATGTTTTGCTCGATGAACGTTGCGTTCTAAGTCAGTCTAGTAAACAACTGCACGAGAATCCGTCGTTTGTGAACAGTGAAATTCGCGTCTGTGTCTCGATAACCAATTGTTATTATTTATATCAAAATCGTGACTTCAAATACAGTGTTAGTGTTTGTTAATGGTCCTGAACCTCAACCTCGACGTGGAATTTCAATCAATAGCGTGGATTTTTTGGACCGTGCGGCGTGCTCGGTGAGTGACTTCTTTCATTTCCGACCACCCATTCACGCATTTATAATTCTACAAATACGGGAAATTTCAAAAGTAATTAATTCCAAAAAGTAAATAACCTGCGGGGAATTAACAAACTTAATCGTTCTCTTATAGGAAAGTTTATTGCGTCTATATTTTCGCCATCCGGTACATAACATTGTTTTCCTAGAACCAGTTAAATCTGTTTTTGAGACACTCTTGTAAATTTGAGGTTAAACCAGACTTGGCTCATTAGGCTTGACGATAGAAAGTATTTTTGGTGTAAAAATGGAGTTATTTTAACTCTGTAGTATCTAGAAATTCTATGTTTTTGTTTACGATTTGGAATGTTGAACATACAACGCATTTGTGGTGCCAAGGTGGCGAGGGAGGTGAAAATTGAGTCTGATGAAAGAGATTTCATTTTGCTTTGGGTCGGCGTCCTTCAGCCGCTTTCTTTCCTCTAGATATGAACTGTCTGCGGTGGATCTGTTTTCGTTCGCTCCCCCTCACTTCGCTTATCGAGCCTCTCTTTTGAAGTGTTTCCTGTCTCGCTCTCTCTGTCTCTCTCCCCACCATTGTCCCGATTCCCAGTTTCCCCTCACGCTGTTTTTCTTCTCTTTCTGTCTTGCTCGCGTCCTTAGACTGGCGAATTTTTAGCAGACAAGTCGATAAGTCGAGGCGAAACGCTGCGCGCCTTTATCGCGCCTTCAGTCACCAAACGACGAATTGGGACGAATTTGTAATAGTGTTTTTTTTCTTGAATGTATATATAGTATGTAGAAGATAGACTTGCGATTTCAGTTTTGTAGGTGGCATTACGACGTTGGCAGGAGACCCGTAATCACGGATTAGCCGCAATTTCTATTCTTACGAAATGTTTAAGGTGATCACTGGACCAAGAACTCAAGAAATGACAGTGAATTTACTTTTGGGCCGGCAATTCTTTAATTCTTAGTAGAGGAACTTATCCAATTATGTACTGCAAATGTCATTTGAGATTAGGGTGAAACCATGCACTTTCCAACGAGTTAAATTTGAAATTCTTTTCAATTGCTACTCGTTCTACACATTTGTAAATACATATGTGCTTTTCTGTTGATATATGAAACATAATACTTTGAAAATTTACAGTTTTAAAGTTTGTCAGGTTTTCATGTTAAATATATTAATGCCTCAAGGTGTGCTAATTAAAAAATGATTCCTCACACTGCTATTGTTTAGCTTTGATGTTCAAATTTTAAAGGGAACCTCCTTCACCAGTAAACCAATAAGATTATTATTGTTTACTCCGGTCATCGTATATTTTTTAAAGCTTTGTGTTGAGATAATGAATGAAATATGAGTTCAAGAATGATTATATATACATATGTGTGTATGCTTATGAAGTCGAAAACAAGACATTACATACAAACTGGTTTTTCTTATTTTTCTCGAAAACTACGAGTCCTGGTAAAACGTAAAAAATACTTTTTTTCTTTGTAGTAATTATTTGACTTTGATGTCAATGTGAAAATTGAGAACTGCGATTGAAGGAAAATCGAGAACTGCGATTGAAGGAAAATCCACGGATACAGAAACGAAGGTCACTGAAAACAATAGTATCCATCCAATGTAGATTACTAGATTGAAATAACGTGCTCCAGATGTATTCGATTCGAATTTTATTTCATTGGAGTAGTTTTTAATTTGAGACTCTTGGTATGAGTAACACACTATTTTGTGAATTTTTCCTTTAATGTTTCTATACTCTTCTGAGAGGAATATTTCTTTAAAATAAATTCATATTTCAATTTGAGATCGTTTTGAAAATATCTTGAATTAAAATGATTATTTCGGTGACAATTTCCAAGCTTATTATTTATTTCTAAAACTTACGTGACTAATTAGTTCCTTCCAACTTTAAGGGCTTCTAATTAAGGCACTAAAAAAAACCTGATTCACATGCGTTAGGCCGTTAGGGGGTTGTAAATTTTTTGACAAGGAAGTCATCAAAAGGAACCGTTCTGAGAATTAAAATTAAAATTCTCGAAATTCGGTTAAGGTTTTTCGTAAAATTTTCAAGTTTGGTCAGCAAATGGAACTCTTCTTGTAATAAAATTTCAAGTCTCGTAGTTTTTGATTTTTTTACTTTCATTTATCAAAACATAAACGTTATAAACTTGAGTAGATATCATGTTTATCAAGCATAAAGTACGACCTTGGTCTTCTTTTGGTTTAAGAAGAAAAACATGTGCCTACCTTAATATAGCTATTACATGGTATTGCTCGTTTATCTTATTTCTACAGGAATTATTTATTTCACTTGAGTAATCATAATAATGTTTTGTCATTTTTATTTATTTAATTAAATAATTATTTTTATTTAATTATAATTCACACAAATCATCCTTTATTACATTATTTTTTAACTCAATAAATCATTTAGTAGACGACAAATGTGATAATGCGTAAATTCAGTAAAGTTCCCACGGTTGTGAGTGAATTCTTTATTTTATTTATGTGGCCCTAATTGAATGAGTAAACAGGAGATAACTAGCTTTTGAGAATTCATTTGTTCACCTATTCCTAGTATGAAACAAAATACCTGGAATCATTAGGACTGTTATTCTGATAAAAGTTTCAAGATTTGCTCGTTTAATGCATAATACAATTGATAAGGTTTATTTTAAAAATTGATTTAAATTGGTTGGCGATGAGTTACAGAATTCTTAGAAGTTGATTTCATTTGAAAAATGTTATTTCGTTGACTAATTCTGCTGTAACTTTGATAACATTTCAATAATACCGTATAAAGAGACCAATTTTCTTATTAGTCACTTTTTTATCCTCAGAATTATTCTAATGATGTAATGAGTAACCATGTATAGGGGCCTATTTATTTTTTAAAGAAGTATTTATTTTTTTAAGTGCAAAAAACATTGTGTTCTGCTCTACTTAATTTTAAGTATGTATCCAAACAATGGAGACTTCAACTTGACTGAATGTTCATTATAATTGTTATGACTGAAGTCTCACACATTCCAGGATATTTCTCTTTAGTCACTGACCTCGCAGTGTAGCTCTTTTAGTCTCGCTATGTAAAACACTTCCTATTTACCGTCCGATGTACACGTCATCGCTAATCAACGCTATATTTTACACTAGTCTGCTAAAAAATATAAATAATTCAGTAATTCACATTTTAGTACTTTAAAACCTATTATTCATATAAAAAATATAGCACTTAATATAAAATATAAAAAATTGAGCACTTAAAATATTATTTAATTTGGTATAGTTTAATCATGTTGATTTTCATCTATTTCGAAAAATTTCGTTTTTTAAATCCTCATAAAATATGAGAAGAAAAAATACCAGTGATAAATACGATTATTATTGATTTAAACGAGCTTCAGCATTCATTCATTGATTCATTCACTAGTAGGAATTTTCCCATATTTACTTGCGCATGAAATGAATGGTGCATTTCGATTAATCTTGGAAATTATCTGTGCACACAATGACGAGATCGAAACGAACATTCACAAGGGTCTCTGCTTTGGTGTGAGATAATTTTGCTTCGGTTCAGTGACTTTACCCTCTGCTTGACACGCTTTAAGTGGGCACATTCAATTTCAAACTTCTGTAGTTGATTTGCTAAAAAGTCGCTCTATAGTATATATAATCCTGTTTTAAAATTTTATTTAACTTCCATGTATTAAAGGTATTCTTACTACTGTGTTTACCTTCTTTTGACTCTAGGGCAAGAAGGTAATGACCATAAATTGAAACTCATTTTACATATTGTGTGAAAATATTATCTGTAGTCAATCTGTAGCCTCAAGTAAATCAGTAATTTGCCGTATAAAACTGTTGAGATCACATGCAAATTATAATTCGATATATGTACATTAGGGTGGTCCAAAAATGCATTGCAAAAATTTTTTCAATGCTACAGAGTCTCGATCCCCCCAATTCGTTTCTAAATCCGAAAAAAGAAAGTCCCTAATTTTTTTTTTTTTTTTTTTTTGATT
>CAJFCP010000128.1:1214093-1304978 GCA_904066005.1 Synergus itoensis | reverse complement strand
GGGGATCGAGACTCTGTAGAAAAAAAAAGCGTTTTTGGACCACCCTAATGTACATACTCTGCTTCACGTTCTTGAATCTTGATGGCAAATCTTGGGATAGATAAAGAGTTATAAGTATTGTAACTTTCTTTCTAGGAAAGCCTTTGATCTATAAAACTTAAATTGCTTTCATCAAAATATTTACTTCGTGTTCGCCATGCATTAAGAAGAGAAAAAGTTTAAAGTTTCAATAGTGTTGAGGGATTTCCTATTAATTACTTAACAATTTTCAAAGTTTCACACACCTTCCCTCAAGTAAGATTTTTGTACCTCCTCTCATTTTCTTAATTAAGATTTTTTATCCTTTGGAACTCGTAAATTTTTGATTTCTTTTAATTCTAATGAATTCATCTTCTTCCATTAAATTTTCTCGAATTAATTTGGCCTTGTGAATTCTACATTTTATTGAATTCTTCTGTGTAAATTCTATTGAATTATTTTATATACGTTGAATTCGCTTATATTCTGTGGAATTGATGTAGAATTCTTTTTAAATTCTCTGAAGTCTTTTGAATTCTTTTACAATTCTTAAAATCAGCTGTAAGATTGATATATTCAATTTAGATATGCAATTCAGATTTGCAATTTAAAAAAAATGACACAGTAAAATAAATTTTCAAGCTCGTATTTGTTCCGTGTATATTATGATAGATTGCAGAGTTAGAATTTTTAAACGGTAATTTAAAAAGTCGATTTAAAGAAGTTGCAAGAAAAGATTTCTTTTAAAATAAAGGAGCGTTATTTCGCTGGGGAAGAGAAGAAGGATAATGTAGAGATTAGGAACAAGGATAAAATAGGCTTGATTTCAAATAGTCAATCTGTCGCCGAAGAATCATAGATACAAGGCGCAATCGGCCTCGAAGAAGCAGCTTGAATTGGATCATAATATTATTGTTTGGAGTAACAGCAGCGCTAAAGCAAGTGTCAAAGACCTGATATCCTTATGCACCTACACACACAGGTTAGCAGTATCATTGGCTTTCTAAAACTCGTTGGAAAAACAAAAATGTTAAACACAGGGAACCCCAACATATCCTGCTCGACCTGGCAATATTAAGTACAGAGGGTATCTTGAAAACTTGCGACAGGTAGGCGTTCCTGGCTGAAATCTTTATTGAATATGCATGTGCAACCAACTTTACTACTTACACTGAATGCAAACTGTGCTATACTTGGTGGCCGACGTAATATAATTCTAAGAACGATATTTCATCGAGAAAGAACCTGCTACGCGAACTGCATTCCGTTCCGTTCATATACTTTGTCCCAGGCGATCCCGCTCCAGTTTTAATTGCTCGTATTTTCGGATCGCTAAGTAATCGCGCGGTTTTAGTTTCCCGGGCTCGTACACACTCCCAGCTATTATTCTCTCGCGAACTCTCTTTGCCAGGGACAAGTAGTGGCGCCAATCCTTTTTAAAGTAGGTCGGACGAAACTAGCGGAAATCCTTCAGCATCCCCCTTTCTTTTTTTTTATAAATTTTACTATTTTTTATACACAATAGATCTCTGGACTCCCACACCCCTCTCAAAAAAGGGCCCGACCTGCCCCCCAGGGGTTGGCGCCCCTGGGGTCAAGGTTGCTTATCTTGTAACTAAGAGATAATCAAAGTTATCTTGTATCTTGTTCCATCTAGGGTATTTAAATAGAGGCAGGTTGTCTATAATAAATAAGATGTTTTTACAACTCAAGAATCTATGCGCAAATTGTATCGGTGAAAATGAGAAAACATTTGGATATCGCCTTACCTGCTCGTACTGTTATCGTCAAAGATTAGAGTTATTTAAATTGTATTCCTCGAATATAGATGCCGCATTCAGAAACTATCTAGGTTTATTTAAGTCAGTTAATTGTATTCCTGTGACAAAGCTAGATTGTTTATGCATCTCAGACTTACTTTACAGAAGACGCTTGCGAAGATCGTGATGACTAAAAGATTCGAAGTTGAAATTTCAAGGAATTTCGTAGGTCAGGGAGAATCAATTCAATTCCTATGCAAAGACTTTTCGATACTAGTCGTTGTGAAAACATGAAGCAGTTAATGCTTGGGTAATACCATTCAGAAAATATACTTAGTATACTGGAAATGCCAAGGATACTTTTTATCAAAAATTGCTTATGAAGACTGCAAATTCTTGACGACAATGTTTCACTTTCAGAATTAATATGGTTATAGTCAACTTGATTTATTAAAAACAAAAATATCTTGACGTCTTGGGCAAAATATAAAATCTTGTGTTTTCTTGCCAGACTTTTGTACTTATCTTGTACGTGAAACGCAAAGTTGTAAAAAATTTAAACACGGTTTAAACTTGCACTGACAACATGATCTATGAGGTTGTGGCCTATTTCGCCTAATTTTGGTTACATGGCACGTTCCCTTGTGGAAAATTGAATCGCAAAGATGTTGAAAACCCATCTCTTATCATTTCCTGCTTTTATAAATCCTTGTCCTGTCTCAACTGGACGTTTGCTTTTTCCTTTTCGCAATGAGGTACGTGATCTTGGCGGAATTTTGTTTCGGGAATATTATTCCGATCGAAGTAAGAATCGTTAAAATTCAGTACCCAGACGCAAAGTGCGACGTGATTAGAATATTATATCTTTCGGTAAATATACGTTGTTTTTGTACAGTGTGCTAAATTATTTGACGTCAAACCTTCAGAGTCGGATGATTGTGCAAGAAAACAAATATCGATTAAGACTCAGAGTTCACTGACGCAGAAGCGCAATTTGGCGATATGCAGTGAACAGTTGCAGCTCCTCACAAAATTCAACCTGTCTGAAAATTGTAGTGTACAAAGCACGTTTCAAAGGATTTCGCTTAATGACATGTAATTGTGAAAATGACTGCGTGCGCAAATTCTTGCCGACTGCCTTTTTAATCACGGCGCTGCCGATGCCGCGTGACAACCTATAGACCACATGTTCAAATACATTAAATTGACGTTTACTTTCCGCCTTCTTCGACTCAGCGCCCGTATAACACGCGATATTAATGATAGGGTTGCAAATTTTCTCGTAAACAATCTTTGATTGCAATTCAATTACACACAAATAACACCTCTCGCCTTTAGGGTTTGGAGCCTTTAACAATAATGATTTTTTTTAGCTAATTTGCAATAAATTGATGTTTGGAACTTAGTAGACCTTTCTAATTGTCTGTAGATAAAAAATTGGAGAAAAATGGTAGAGCACACTCAGAAGAAATAATTAGTGATTAATAGTGATACCTATTATTACAAGATTCTACACTCAGAAATTGTATGGTACAACTATAATTTGTGTTTGTCACAACCAGAGCAGTTTTTTCCGTGCATAAGAATAGGTATGAAACATTTATAGAAGATTGAATCAGTAATATTTAAATATAGTTTAAATATAGAATTACAATATATTTTCCATACTCTACAATATATTTGAATATATATTTTCGTACACGGTTCATCGGTAATGCCTCACATTTTCATGAATTATGTTTGAATTGTTTATTATTGGAGTAGTTTTTAAAACGATAATGGTACATCGTTGTCTGGTTTGATAACTTTTGACTTTATTTCTGCGCTTAATATTTATGGATGTATTGTCGCTGTGAATTAGTTTTAACGATGCGTAATGGTCAATCGTTGTAGATATAATTGAAGCTTTGGAATGAGATGAGAGAGTACATAAAATACAAATACAAATACGCGAGAGTGAAATGGTCGTCAAGGAACAAAGAATAAAATAAATGTCTTGCTAGTA
Source organism: Synergus itoensis (assembly GCA_904066005.1). Classification (NCBI taxonomy): domain Eukaryota; kingdom Metazoa; phylum Arthropoda; class Insecta; order Hymenoptera; family Cynipidae; genus Synergus; species Synergus itoensis. The sequence goes on along the minus strand of CAJFCP010000128.1, from coordinate 1,301,195 downwards.
TATAACAACCGTGTAACAACCGCATTCCACAGCAGCTCCGCGCCATATTTGAATCTTTCTCTTTGCTCATCCCCTCCGAGCCTCTTCTCTCACGCTCTCTCAACTCTGATGCTCTTTCTTTCATCCTCTCTGTCTCACTTCCTCTCGCTTCCTCGATTCCCGCCAGTCTCGTACCATGTTCTATGGACCCTTCATAAGTGCTTGAGCAGGCGCTCTAAGTATGCTTGTGTATCGTTTTTAATAAACTTAAGTATTGTTATTGTCACGCCTGCCACGATACCCCACTCATTTTCTTTCTTTTTCATTTTCTCACCTTGTACTCTCTTCAAAGACTAATTTCTTCTTTTCGAGTGTTGCCCCTATACTTTAGAGGTGCGACATCAGACAAACTTAATATTTTCTTTTCTAGATTGAAAATAATTTAACAATATTATAGGCTTATTGGAGGCATAAATTACTAAATACACGGAGAAAAATGGATAGTTAGGTTGACTATCTGAAGTGTAAAACTGACTATACTGGAGTTTCAACTATAGGACAGCACTCTAGATAGTCAATCCTAATATGCGGGAAATGTTAAAAATGGTTGTTCAGCTTGACCATCCTAGAGTGTAAGTTTTACAACCCTGGAGTGTAAAACTATGAGAGGTTATGTTCTAAAGCAAAATAAAAGAATGGCTTACTGCTAAGCAGACAGACAGACAAGAAACGTATTCTTCACTTATCTAACGCACACAAACCTAATTCTATAACCTAACTTAACACTACTACATACAACGCAATTCCCTAACGCAGAATATCGCACGCTGAGTATATCGGTCGAAATAGTCCTTATATACTAACCAGCCAAATTCTCACCGCTTGTGAGAAACGCCCAGTGCCGGGCCAAAAACCGAGGTCACCGGTGGTGACCACGGTGACCACCGAGGTGACCACCTCCGTGGTGGTGACCCATAAGTGTAGCGGCGCGCAGACGCGTAGTATCTCAGAGTGTAAACCTGACATTCTGAAATATTCAAACAGACTATAAAATAATGGTCAATCTGACTATTAGGAAAAAATGATAGATAGTAGTTGGTACTATCTAGATGGTCAACCTGACTATCTAAATTTTCACACTCCAAGTTTGACTATCCATTTTTCTCTGTGTAAGAAAAGAGGCAGACAAATAAAAATAACAACAAAACCCACCTCTCAGTCTGGCCATAATTTTATTTGGAATTAAGGGTGTTGGACCCTTACTAGTCTCAAAATCCTATCTCTTCATTTTATTCAACGAATATTATAATTAGATACATTTTCGCTCTGTAGACATACTATTTTTCAAAATATGTATGTGTCATTGATATTCTATGCTCAAAAGTAGCGGTAAACAATTAAAAAATGATAATTTTCAATTATCTATTAATCTATATCTTGAATTGAGTAGTAAAGGCATTTATGGCCTTTAAACCTTACCACATATTGTTCGGTATTACACATGTCGTAAGGGTATTTATGGTACGGTACACATTCTTATTTCTCTTCGATTAATGCCCTTTTCCTTGCTATCACCCCTACACGTTTGTGGCAGCTATAAATTGGCTGGTTGCGGGTGTACAAAGTTTTGTTAACGAATTCGGTTGGAACCAACACCAGAAATTTACTCCCTCGATATGACGTATAAGGTTGTCCGCGAATTGGCTCTTATCGCCCTGGAACAGGAGGCGATGTGTCTCGCAGTTTATAGGCGTACATATTTGGACGGTTTATACTTACCAAGCAGTACTAACATGGTACAATAACAGTACTTGCGTTTATGCTTCGCACTTCAATATCAGAGAATTCGTCCAGCTTTTTGGTCAATATTTGGGAAAGGGACAAATTACTACACAACAAGCGATTAAACTTTTCAAAAAATCTTACACTGTTGGACCAGCAGATAAGTGAACGCAATAAATTGAGTCATATCTAAGGCAGTCAAGTTGGGTAGTTGTTTGTTTTTTTTGTATTTGCACTGAGAGAAATGAATGGTAAAAAAATATTATGCGGTAACATCATTATAATACTGAGATAATACATTATTATCATTATAATATGTATATACTATCTAATTTTTACCATCCAAAATATTGTCCAAAGAAATACGAATGCTTGATTTTTTATCAGTGGCGCCAATTCTTTTTAATGTAGGACTGGCGAAACTAGCGACAATATTTCAGCAACCCCTCCCTTTTTTTAATTTTGCTGTTTTTTATTCCTCTTTTTATGCATAATAGATCGTTGGATCCCCAACCCTTCTCGAAATAGGGGGGTATGTGCCCCTGTTTTTGATAGTACAATCTAGATAGTAAGTTGAGTTATGGCGCATGCGCAAAAAGCACACGGTTTTCTCGCATGACTTGGCGTCGTGGGATGTCGTCTGATGCGTCATTTCGGCTTTTTTAATCGAGTTTTTGTGGAATTTAAAGTGAATGATGGACAACTTTGTGTGAAGGAATTGCTCCAAGAATAGAAACTAGAAAATTTATACATATATCTTTGGATATAGTCACTGGTAACATAACGATCAGTCAGTATATGAAGATTAAGAGTGTCGCGGCATAATCGTGATGCCACACGTTTTATTGGTTTAAAAATTCTTTAAAATTCCACCGCACATTTTGATTTAAAAAAATTGAACTTTGAAATTGTTTAATTGACTCTTGTTTAAATAAATTGTTTACAAATGCGAGATACGGAGAAAATAATAGCGTAATTTGATTCTGCAGAAAGAAATTATACATAGTCAGTGTAGGAGATAATTTTTTTTCACTTAAATTTTTATGCAGTCTCAGGGTGTCTACTACCGGGCAAAACCGGGAATACGCCTGGAATTTTTTTTTAATCCTGGAATTTTTTTTCAAGAACCTACTTTTATAACTTATTTTTGTTTTCCATTGTTTCATATTTTATAATCTGATTGAGTAACTTAGTTACTCAAAATTAAGTCTGATTAGTTGAGTAAATATTTGCTAAATAAATTTCGGATCGGTTGAGTCAGTAGACACCCTGATGCAGTAAAAATACAAATTCTATATAACATTTATTGTTTGTTTGTTTAGTGTTAATTTAATTTAATTTAATGTAATTTCTTAATTGTTTGTTTATTGAGGCTTGTAGAGCTCCATCAAATCTCATATCTACTTTCTCATTTTTTTTTTAAATTCGAATTTTGAGAAGGTTTTTTTCTTTTCTGAACAATGTTTCCCATGGCACTTACATATCATGATTTTGCCGTGACATCCTTCATATGTAGATTCAAATGTGATACCCGGTTCCATTATTATCTTACCCAGTACCGTATTTTTCTCTCAGGGCCGGAGAATTTTTTAAGGATTAAAGCGAGGATTAAGATTCCACATGTGCCAGGCAATAAAATTCTTAATTTTCTAATTCTAAACTAAACAATTATTCGTGCTAAAAATGATATTCAGGTTAATATTTATCAGAAGAAACAAAGAAACGTGAAATGGTTGAAATGGTTTATCTTCCACATGCGATTTAAAAAATTTTTTGAATGCATTTAGTGAATCCGAGGTTTGCCCTAAAACCCTAGGTCAACATAAGCAACAGAATTTGAGGAAGCGATATGGGAAAGGTCATCGACGGGTCATAGAAAACCTTTGGAATTTCGAGATGAAACTTTTACGACCACCCTAAATACGAAACACTTATGATAAGATTGCTGATAGTAAAAAGTAGATAAAAATATATTTTGTTTGTAAAAGTGATATAAAAATTCTTCAGAGTAAAAATGGGACATAACATTGGTGTTCCGTTTTAGCTCTCAAATTCATTTTGTCCCGTTTTTACTGCGAAGAATTTTTATCCTACTTTTACAAACGAAATATTTTTCGCCACTTTTTACTTTCAGCCGCTTAACTTTTCCACTGACATATTGTTGGGGGGAATAATGCTTATTTCCATGAAATGAGAAATAATAACATAGAGCTCCTGTAACATCCTGTGTGTGTACGGGCAACACGCGGGGATGGTCGATTGGGGGTGAAAGTGGGGGTGTAAGTGGGGGATCACTGCCCATCCTTTCCTTACTGCGCACTTTCTTACCCCTCCACTCGTATTCCACCCTCAACGTACATGGCATCCGTACCCGCAGTTCGCTTCTGGGAAAGGCGCGGCGCATGCCTTCCTTATTATGTTCCGATTCTCTGTCGTCATAGACATAGTCTACCTAGAGTACGCTAGTATAGAGATCGTATCATTGACAATTGAGTGCTGATTAGCGTGACCATGATGGTGATAATTAACTCTACTTGCGCTTATTGGTTTGACTCTTGATACTATCCTTGCTCGCCGACTCTGTCGGGGACCACCGGACTTAAAGTCACCCTCCACCATCTGAAAGTGCGACGCGAAACGACCTTACAACACCGGAGATTCGCGCGCGCGTTCTACAAGAAGGACGCCGGCAACCCCGCTGGATTTCTCTCGAGGTTGGAACTTGGAAATAAATGCGCGAAATTATTGGTTTAGTTCAGATTATTAAGTTCTTTTCATATTGAATAAAACTCGTTTCTATAATGAGATAAGAGCGAAGCAGCAATTAATTTTAGCAATTAAAATTTATCTCGTTTTGGACCCTGTAGGATTGTGTACATAACAATAAGAGGGATGGGAAAATGGACCTGATTTTACGTCTAGACAGAGGTTTTTTTTTTTATTTTTTATAAACTATTTATACTTTCTCTAAATTCGAATCAGTGAAAATTCACAGAGAGGTGCTTATTGCTCTCGAAAATCAGGATTTTCACTGTTTTTCAATGAAATTTTTACTGGAGCGATTCAGTCACCCATTTTTAACAATTTGAATCAATAAAAAGATTGGAATTGAAAATTGAAATTAGTGTAGAATTGTAAATTGGAAGTATTAAAAGGTTGTTTCTTTATCTTTTCTCTATTTAAATTTATAATTCCTGCGATTGATTTACTTTATTATACTCTTATAATATGATCGCAAAAAACTGTGTAAGAACCGAGAATTCGGGAAGAAAAAGTAATGAATCTTGAAAATTAACTGCCTGTCTACTAGGCTTTTGTTCGGGAATTGGTCCAATATTTTTACGAGAGAAATATTCCCGTGGGTTATCTTCTGTTATCTGAAACAAGAAACAGAAAAAGAAATAATTCTATTTACTTTCCGGGAAAAAGGAGCTTCCTAAGTGGAAATTATAGGGTTGAGTCGATATTTAAACTGGCGTGGTTCTGTGCAAGTCACGGTTTTTTTTGCTTTGCACTCAAAATAAAAAATAATGTAGAAGTAAATAATTTACATAAACGCTGATGGTATTTTTCAGATTTAAAAAATTCCGAATACCAACAACAATTTTCAAAACTTTTATTTCTACTTCTACCGAAAAAAGCCATATTTTCACAAATGTGTTCTCACTCTAATATATTTTGAATAAAGTATTTTACATAGTAACAATTGCATTTAGATAGCAGTTCTAAAATATTGACAAATGTGTCTCTGAAGTAATTATTGGAAATATGTCATACCTCGTAAGAGAAACAACAAATCGAATGTATTGCTTCGCAGGTAGCCTTCGCTAATAATTGAATGTTAATCGTTTTATCTTTGTATTAGAACGAATATCCGTCCTAGAGTGCATATTTGCAGGGTTGCATTATGCGTCATTACGTTTCATGCCACTTGTACCGTAACACTGCTGATTTCATTGATGATAATGTGTAGTGGACAACAGCGATGATGAATGAATCGTTGTTATAGCTGTCGACAACTTTTTCACCTACGAATGAAAAATGGAATAATGAGTTAATGGAGATTATTTCTAATAATAGACTTTTAAAAATAGATTTACAGCTTTTATTTATTTCTCACATACATTTATCTTGTATGCACTAGGTGATTCATACAATTTGTGATTAAAACGTAAAAGATATAGGTGCAATTAACTATTTTTGAAATTGATTATTGATTTCGAAAAAAAGAAAATAATCGGTTTTGTTCAGTTTTCTGGGAGATAAAATTTACTTCCCGAAGTGATTTTCTGCTTCTAGGAGCAGCGTGATTCGTTGCTCGGGGGCATATTGCCAACTTGACAGACGTTTTTCGCTTCCTGAAACGAATAGCTTTTTTAAACATCTTATTTCACATCTCTTTAGTTTTGTGGGTATTCGTATGGCATATGAATTCAAATTTTAATAATAAAACACTTCTACGTTTTGTCTATAATTGTGTCATTAAAGTTTCAACACTTTAGTTTATTTAGCGTGCAGTATGTATTTCCAAATCGATTTTCAATTATAATAGCGTTTCTGACAATCGTATTTACGAATTAACGATTATAAGCTCTATAATTAACAATTTTATTCTTCATTTTCAAAGAATTTTTAATAAAATATTCAAAAGAGATGATGATGTTCAGTTTTTTCGGCTAAAGGACATGTGTTTTGATGGTGATACCTGAAGAAAAAGTTGTTAGCCTCATTTGCATATTATAGGATCCCGAAAAATCCGGTTCTTTTGCCTTTTTCGTGTTTCCGTTCTAAATCTAAGATTCCTTTGCTGATTCTCAGAGACGGAGGTCGATGATTAGAAAGGGCAAAACACGTTAATCATATATTTCGGGTGCGAGAAACCAAGCGTCCTCTTTTTTTCTACTGAGTTGAATGGAATGCATTCACGAAATAATTATATGTTCCCATATTCTTCAATTTGCACGTGTTTACAGAGCTGCGCGTTTTACGAACCATTTTCAAATTCTTACTCTGTAAAATTGAAAACTTTTGAAGTGGTTACATATAGATTGAAAAAATCTCTTTTTTCCATCAGCCCTATTAATTAACAATTCATTTTGATACCTCTCTTAGTACCGCTAGGAAGTTGAACATCTGGAATTGACTGCATAAAAAATTCATGTGTAATAAGCATTTTTTAACAGATGTTTGAAAAAAAGGATACAGAATTTTTCTATTTTAAAAATTATAGTACGTAGCACGTGTTCGCAACAGAGATAATTTATTTAATTAACCCAGTTTCAACGCTGACTGGCTGTGTTGTGATATTCGGAATGGAGAATTTCATTCCAGTTTTCTAATTTGATTTCTCTATTCTTGTCTAGGTGCAGACATTGTATATTCGCTGATTTCCCTGTCGTGCAACTTTAGTGAAAGAGTATAAGCCGAAAATGGTTGACAATGCGGTTGCAATTTTTACGCTTTTTACACTTTTCAATATGGTAGAGTTGCTACTCTCTTTGGATAGTAAAAAAGTCAAGTGTCGCTCGTACGAGCTTAGGAGTGGTTGTGAGACATTCAGACTTTGCTAGCAGGCTACTAGGCATGTGGCAATGTTTTGGCCGGCATCGATCGACCGCCCCTTCTATACTGCGGCGTAGTATCGTACTTCCTTGCTATCCCTGCACCCAACCACTTGCATAATCCACCCACGCCCTGGTTCACTCAACCACCCTCAGACAGCAGTGGTTCTCAAAAGACTAGCCCCAAACTGCCACTATTACTACCATTAACACCAAGCTTTATTTTCAATAGTTATGGTAGGGCATCGTTCTCTGAATCTCAATTCTCAATTCCCCATTCTGAATTCTGATTATGGTCGCGTGCGTGATTCCCGCCTCGCGTGGTGTACTCCCGTTTTATTTCACGGAAATCGTTCTATTCCATCTTACTTCGAAGGTTTCAGTAAATTAGGCAAATTACTGCAAAGAAAGAACATGAGCAATTTCGACAATTTTCCCCCTCCGCAGAAAGAAATTTGATGCTTGTTTTTTTTTTTTTAATGTGGTCAGCCATCTATGTTGAGGTTTATCGGGAATTTTAGAAAATTGGATAATAGGAGTTATACAGTTGAAGTACCTCTTGCTTCTTAACAATAAATGTTGTAAATAATTATTATATACAAAATAGAATCGTGTAAAGTATAATTGCATAATAGGTTTGTTGATATTTCAAGTTTAATGTTATTTCTGGAAATTTTAAGGAATTTTAAGGGACTTCAAAAGATTACATTTATTTTTCTGGGAATTTTAGAAACTTTGAAGAAATTTCATTGAATTTCTGAGAATTTCCAAGTATTTTTTTAAGGATTTCAAAATATTACATACGATTGTCAGGAATTTGAAGAGCTTTCATGAAATTTCTAATAATTTTGAGGATCTAGGGATTTTTAATAATTTAAGAAATTTATATACACAAATAAATTCTATTTTAAATGATTTTTTTTCTTCAATTTTTCCATAAAAACATTTTTTTGCACGTTATAAATATCTCTAGATTACTTTGACAAACGTACATTTCTTCTAAGGGTGAAATTGTAAAACAAGTATCGATTTTACAATGCTTAAATATCATATGTATGTCGTAGACTTCTAAAGTAGTTTTAATCGAGCCGATTATCTCTTATAGTTAACTGAAAATCGCTTAATTTCTGTGAAACTTGGATTATAAGCTAATTATATAGCTAATTATCCCAAAATTTCGGTACAAATATTAGAAGAATTTTTTCAGTATAAATACACAATGCCAATAATTATTATGATTAATATTATAATATAATATTATAATCCATTTCCAATTGATTATTTTAAATCCTCTAAATGCTTTTACACATTTTTTGATTAAGAATTGATGCTTATTATCAAAATCCATGACTATATGGACTGTTGTTGAACCTATTATATTTTCCTTTGAATGTATTACAAACACGTGATAGTTCAATTAACGGTTAGACTGATCAGCACTTATTTTTCTGGCGCCTTGCTCATATAGACACGATCCAGTGATAGGGCAAATGACTAATAAAAGCAGCTAATAAAATCACTATTATATAAAAACATCTCGCATAATGACGTCTTCATCATTTTTAATTTCAAATCTTTTCAATGAAAAATATGTGTTGCGTTTACACTTCTACTTTCGTTAAAAAAATAAGTGACTCACGACTGAAAGTTGATTTTTCCATTCTTGTTTTTAGTAAAAAATGTTCAATATTTATTAACATATTAGTTTTTAAACCTTACATGTGTTCATCTTCAGGTCTTTGACTAGAGTGTAAATTATAATTTCGTAACGTTCTTGCAGATATAGGGAAATTAGATTGAAATTATCCACTCTTTTTATAAATTGATTGAAATACTGGAGCAGTAGGTCATCTACAAATGGACGTCCTACTTGTTCGGGGTACTGTTGTAAATTTAAATTCCTTTTAGGGATAATTTCATGACATCTGCGTCACATTTACTATAGCTGCAGGCAAAAACTCTTGAAATGTGACTCCGTTTTCCAATTAGTTAAATTGAAGCTATAATATAATTGTTGATACCTCATCCACTGATCTACCGGTAATTATGGAAGGAAGAATGCAATAATTAAGATTTTAAATTGCAGATTAATTACCTATCTGATTTTTTAATCTCTTAGCATTTTTTAATGCATTACTTTTGCTTCAGAAAGTCGTTAATTAATCCAACATGTTTTTATATAGTTTTCTTGTATTGAAATAGTTTCAGCAGATTTAATTAATTTATTTTTTATTCAAAATTATGCATAATTATGTATCCGAATTCCGTTACATTTCTCTTCAAAATTTAAGAATGTCGCAAATTAATGGGTCGAATTAATTATCGAATCATAGTGTAAATTAGTGACACTTTTCTTCTGATATTGCCAACAGTGTGGCGATACCGTGAATATTCACTCTCTCCTCTACCTCTTTTTTTGTCTGGAAGCATTGCCAACTTTAAGCTGTGAATTTACTCTTTTTACCACTTCGTGCAGAGACTTCTCAAGCGCTCTCACGCCTCCTTTGCATAATTTTATCAAATGGAGTAATACAGTCAAGACAATTTGCATATTGTATTTTAGAATTTTTCTAAGTAAATCTCGGATAATTTACTTGTCTAGCACAGTCCTCTACTCTCTAAACTTGAATCAGTGAAATTTCACTGATTCCCAGTCAAATTCCACTGATTTTCAGTGACTCTTTTCTCACGATTTTAATTAGTGAAAAATTATTTTCAATGAAAATGAATTAATATTTTTAAACTGTTTCTGATTTAAAGTACAATAAGTACAAAAATTCGTTCATTTGAACATTCAGAAATTTTCAGTCATTTTTTCAATCAGCCACTTATTCTTAGATTATAATTTTGAATTTTGAAATGCTTTACATTGCTGACGGAGAGAGAAATGTGTTAAGATTTTTGTAGGCATTTCATTCTAAATTAAAATGAGTCAACCCTGCTTTTTTAATAAATAGTGTTTCTGTGTTTTTCACAAAAGAAAGCTATATATTAAATTGCACGTGTAAAAGAAGACAACGCTAGAATCTAGAACCTAGATTATTTATAGATTCAAAAAAAGTCAAAGCTTAAAATATACAGATGGGTTAAGAAATTTATTACTTCCTTATCACTGCTCTGAAAAGATTCTTATTATTAAGATTTTTTCATTAAGTCGATTGTCCGAAATAAGCCATCATCTGAGGATTATAAATTAATCTTAAAATTGCAAGGCAATAAATTCTGTATCTAATTTTCCCTTTTTATTTTTTTCAGGTAAGGAGGAAAATCCCATACCTCTACATCAGATGTAAGTTAACTTTTTATAGCACTCTTTGCAAGTTTACAATCATTTCTCCCTCACACTTTAATATGTGCACTAGATTTTAAAATACATATTTCAAGGAGGAAGCATGTGTCAGTGAACACCCTCTAATATTCACAATTTTCAAAATAAACAAATCCCTAGATCCCTATTTATTGCAATCACAACTCACAATATTTAATTTCTCTTACGAGAATTAAAATTGACTAAATGGCTACTGAATCGGTAAAGCAGGTGCCTGACGTTAAGCCGCGAGCCCGTGAATGCAAACTCGTGTACGTATTACTACGTCGTACGTTACGTGCGATCTCTATGCTTAAAACTCATTGGCTAGAACTGTTTCGTGTGAGTAGTGGGGAGATAGGCGGCTGAGGGGAATTGTAATCAGTTGTGGAGAGGGGACAGGAGTATCGACCATTCCACTCCCATTCAGTTGGCATCTCGTTTCGAGGAGGAACATCGCTATATTCGCTATATCTATAACTGGTGGTTACGAGGAAGTTGGCGGGAGGCCGACGCCGACTATATACTGTCCCCTTCCCCCATTACCTTCGCTTCCATCCAATCCCTTCCCCTCTTGGTTCAGCGTACGTTGAACCTACGAGTCGTATCGTATAGCCCACTCGTGAAATTCGCCGAGGCCGAGGTGCGACGTCCCTTTATATTTACATAGCTTTTTCGACCTGGAACGTCGCTTGTTCCGGATCGGAATTCGGCGACGATAACGACGATTCCCAGCTACGATTGTCAAGACACGGCCCAATCTTGGTCCAATCTTGGCAGTCAATATTTGGCTAATGTTATTGGCCCAATTTCTGCATTTTAATTAGTCCGAAGCTGGGTTGGTATTGACGGCCAATATGGGTTATTTAGATTTGCCGAGCTTCCGCCTAACCTTGGCTCAGCAACGGCCCTTTATTGTACCGAGATTCGAATTACTCCAGCAGATTTTTTTGGAAGTAAATATGCCAGAGTTCGACTCAGAAATTGCCGGTTGTTGTGCTAGTATGCTAGTGGTATAAAAATTAAATTTGTAAAAAAATTCGAGCTTCGGCGACATTTTTGCCGATATTGGGCCAATGTTGGGTTATTTGTCATTTCTTATTTTGGGTTATCATCGGGTTTCGATCGCGCATGTAACAGAGACATTTTTTTCCCTCGTCTCTCGCAATTAGTCTCAGCGATTCTGATCAATCACAAGCAATAACTGGTTTCGTCCAAGAACCCGGCGAGAACGTAAATGACGAAAATCAAACGACTAAAACCAAAACGATTCCGGTGGCGAAAGAATTTACTCTCTTTTTATAATTAAAGGATCTGACCACACGAAATTGAAAGAAAATTGATGCCTCATTGCCCAAATGTAATTTTTAAATCGAGGGAAGAAATGTTTCTTTTTTTTTTTTATCTTAATTGACATGATTATGTTAATTAATTAATTTTAACGAATTACTGACAACTTATTGGCTTTTGTAATACTTTTCTGTCAGGGAAATTGAAGTATTGAATTTTATGGCCACTTTTATATCCATCCATCAAGTGTGTCAAATAAAGAAAAAAGCTTAATTAAATAATTTAATTAATGCAGCCCAATTTATACACTCGAAATCTAAAAGTTAAATCTTTCGTAAAAAAAATAGATGCACGTTATGAAAAATATTGCAGCGCGATATTAATGAACCAGCAAAAATTAATTATAATTTAAGCACACAAGTCATGTTTACTAATAGGTAGTTCCCTATTTTTTTCAGCTTCTTAAGTGCATGTGTATAAAGTAGAATGTGTCGTATAATTATAAATGAACGACACATTTTTAGTGTTTTCGCACAATAATCTATATTATTATTTATGCTGGCAAATAGAATATTCCTTGAGAATTTGCCTTTCATTTTCATCAGATTTTCACATTTTGAGACACCTTGAAATCGAAAAACAAGTTTTCACGATGGTGTCTCTTTTTGTCTATTTGCATGATAATTTTAATTGATCGATTGGATCGATCTTTGGTACATTTTGGTAGTTTTAAAAATTAAAGGTCAAGTTCATTACACCGCCCTTTTTCGACAAAAATTCAAAAATAGATATATGTATAAATATAGAGCGATTTCAAAATTTTCAGAAATAGTTTACAGTTAATATTGTCAATGACCATCTTGCTTAAGAAATAAATGCGTCATAAAACCACAATGATTATAAAAATTTAACTCTAATTAGTTCATTTAAAGTCTTACATGTTACCTCAACTAATTTATTCACCCTAGATGATTTTATTATCCTCAGTGTGTAAATGCAAGGATATATAATAAGAGCGCGTCAAAAGCAGTCAAGGAATATTAGGACTATTATTATGATGTGCTTCATAAATTTCTATTAATTAAGAATTTAATTTAATATTAATTTAAAAGTGAATACAAATATGTAGTGTTTTCATTATACATGAGTTTCTCATCCTCGTGTAATTTAAAACATTACTCCATGCAGTTTGAAATACCCGTAAAATATTTCTCTTTTCAATTGATGAAATTTGACCCTTTTGTTTTCAAAACTACCTCTTGTAATTTTAAAAATAAATTATACATATAAAGAGATCTCTGATAGCAAAATGAAAAAATTGATACATTACAAAATTGTCGAACAGCAGCACCCTTTCGAGGGTAAAAACTTCCCCTTTTTCCATTATAGCTCATAATTATAGGCTTCTTATCTTTTTACATGAAAACGTTTATGTATTCACAAGCAACAAATTATACGTTTGTGTTCTATGAGGCATGTTTTCACCCCCTTTAGGAATTGTTTATCGACTCTGCAGTACAAGAAATTTTTCATAGTTTCTACAATTGAGATTTAAAAATTTTTTAAAAATAATATCTGATCGAACTAAAACTTTGAACATTATATTTACACAACCAAATAACAAAATCTTAAAAATGTAGCCTCCTTTTTAACAAGTTTTCAACATTTTTATGTGCAAAATAAATTAAAACTAATGAATTCTTTGCACTTTGGGGTTGTTTAGCAAACTGAAACCACCACTAAACTTCTCACAAATAGGAAGCTTTTTAGGTAATTAGTAAATAGTTTAGTCTGGGGGCAATTAACCCCCGGAAATAATTCACCGAATACTGAATTGGTTTAAATATAAATATAAAATATTTGATTGATTGAAGCTGATTATCGAAAAGTAAAAAGATGCAGATATGTATAGATTTAGTGCAGGAGGGTTGGCGGAGGACCTAGTGAGTGAGATAGTAGAGGGTCGGTTGGGATGCGGGGGTAAATTGCGAAAAGCAGAAGGTAGGGGTGGCGTTGGAAAAGGGTGGGTGCGGAAACTGTGGAACCTAGACTGAGTGCGGAAAGGGGTGAAGTTGAGAGCAAACTTTGATAGAGATTGGTTGGTCGACTAGGTGGGGTGGGGGGAGGGGGCAAGAGAAACGCGCGTAGCCAGTTTCATTCACTATGAGCGCTCTACTACGCGACTGTACGCGATCCGACCATGCTATATATGTTTGTGTGCATTGTATATGTATATGTATGCAATCGTTTGTCTGCTGCCGACCTCTCGGTTGCATTGGGTGTTAGGTACTGGCTACTGGAATATCCCTTTTCTATACTTTCCACCCACCACGCCCACCCACTTCACTCTTCTTCAGCTACGCGCACTTCTCGTCACCTTCCCCAATCATTTGTGAACCGCACTAACCTTGCGAATATAAACATACGTATTATAATTATATTATATTATTTGCATACTGCATTTTATCACAAAATAATGCACCCGCAGTCTCCTATTCATCACCTGTTTTTCCCTTGTTTTCAAAAAAATTCCCCTTTTTTCTCGTTTCTCATTGAAATATGGTCTGAATCAATAAATCGATAAGATAATTAAACTATTTTGTTCGAGGGATTGAGAATTCGTGAAATCAGGTGTACACAGCACTGAAATTTCCTGAATTCTCTTGAAATATCTGAAATTTCCTGAAATCTCATCTTTTTTGGCGGACAATCATTGAAATACTTGGTTGGCAATTCAAGTATTATATTTTGTGTAGAAAAATCATCCTTGAATTGGAAAATTCAACTATTTAGCTAAAAATTGAATAGCCGCATTTTAGAAGGGGGTATACAATTTTTTGGACCGTCGGCAAACTTATCCTGACAATTTAAAAATGACAAATTAAAAAATATTTGATATTATGCAAGCAAATACTTGAAATAAATTCGTAAAAATGAAAGTTTAAAAAAAAATTCAAAAACAGAGAGAAGCCATTGCGCCCGGAACAAAAATCAAGGGTTATAGCAGTGTACCTATTCATTTTATTCAAAAGAATTTATTCCCCTACTTGTTTTAATTCAAAGAGATTTTTTCTTTGGTCGTATATCAAAGAAATGTTTCTGTGATTCAAAGAAGCTGTTTTCTGAATGTAATAAAAGTTTGAGGCTGGGTGAACTTATTTTTCCAAAGCTATGAACTGAGAGGCGAAAGTAACTTCCTTGTAGAGAATCACCCATATCTAGTTCAAGAGAACTTGCAAACAATAAGACTCTCCTGCCTAAAACCAGGTGTGCCTCCGATTGAATTGCTGTTGGGAATTCTACACCAAACTGCATCAATTTATCTTTCGATAATCCCGCATTTTCTCGAGTACTTAACCGACGACTGTCAGGAATAAAAGGAAGCCACAGCAACTATTTATATAACATATATGTGTCGGCATTTAATTTATAATGTGGTCATGTTCCCGTATAGATAATTATGTCAGAAAGAAAAACATTCACAAAAGATATCATCTCCCTATTAAAAAAATCGTTATACAATAAATTGACAAAAATTATTTACTAAGCTGATAATTTTATTGCGATCAATAAGTAGGATAGGCTTAGTCATTAGTAGATGTTGGAATTGGATTTACAACGCATTTTCTATAATAATTAACTTTTCTTGCATAGTTTTGATATTTTTCAGTAAATACCGAATGGTAGATAATTTACGAACGTACGCACTTAATGCAACTGCGTCTGAAGTTAATAAATGTAATTAACGTTAAATTTACCTACTAGATATCGTTCCTAATTGCTTGGAAGGGCCGATGTATAGGTGGTTCGATATTCGTATACACTGAGAAAACTGGATATTAACACGTAATATTAGGGTATTAAATTATAGGACGACTATTTTGATGATTAGATATCTAGATATCTGAATATTTATCCCATAGTTTAATAACCAAATATTGTACGGGTTAATAAATCCAGTTTTTTCAGTTTAGGAATTAGCAAAGAGACAACATGAAACTTGGGAAGTAAAACTAGACGTTTAAGAGTGTTTGATTCCTTTATCGCTTTTATGTTCTTTTAACAGTTATTAAACAGTTATTTATATATTTTTGACACAATTCTTCGGATAGTATACAGATACATTATTATTATTATTAAAAAATAATGAAACTGTGATTTTTAGAGTTACAAGTAGACTTTATTATTTATGCACTTCTTTTTCTTTTCTGGTATTCAAGTTTTAAAAGTAAAATTCTCGTGAGAGTACGACAATGTAGTTCGTTTACCTGACATATTTCAGGTCAACGCTCTGGTGAGATTTGGGCATATACATCACATTGCACAAAGGTTTCTGTTCTATTCAAAAGGTGCGTCCCAGAGTTTGCGACACATTAATGCTCCTACTCTCTAAATTGGAATCAGGCAGATTTCACTGATTCAAATAGCTGGAAATGGGTTACTATATCGCTTCAGTGAAAATTTCATTATCAGTTACTGACAATCCTTACTGATTTGATCGAATGACCCATTTCTCACTAATTCAAATTCTTTTCCTTTGAAACCTAGTCCAGAATATGTAATTGAAAGTTCTGATAAGATATACTCCTGCTCAAATTATGAAACTGGTTATATAATATGAATCATTCAAAATTGGTAAATTTAAATTCAAACCATAATTTTATTGCATTTTCAACTAAAAACAGTTTTAAACTAAAAAAAAATATTGACTTGCAATGAAAATAATTCAATATTTCTGGATAAAATTTAAAAGGAATTTTGACACTTTTTTTAGCGTCACACGAAGTCCGAATTAAATTTTCAAAGTTAATACTATTCAAGTTTTTATTGCTTGTTTCTATTGCCGCTCTTACAGTAGGAAGCAGTTTTGCATTTTACAGTGATAAATTATTTCGAATGAGAGGAATCATTGGTGCTTTGTAACTCTGTGGGCAGCTGGGCTTATAACTGCGGTTAACCAAGGGATCTGATAGTTCTTTTACGCGTTTACACGGCAGTCTTCCGACCTCGAATATATGTATAGTATATAGCTTCCTTTCTTTAACCGAGGTGTATATATTAAGGGCCTATAGTGTTTTATGATGTCAGAAGTTATCAGCTGAAATTTAAATGTTCAAAACTTCTGGTACATCTTAATATAATTCGGAGAATTCTGGGAGATATATAGGGTGTCCATACATTCAGAAAAAAGTTTTTTTGAATCAAACGAATCATTGCTATATAGGGCCAAAGAAAAAATATCTTTGAATTAAACAAAATTTGTTTGATTCAGAGAAATTCTCTTTAATTCAAACTTTTGTTTAATTCAAAGATATTTTTTCTTTGACCCTATATCAATGATACGTTTGTTTGATTCAAATAAACTTTTTTTTGAGTGTATAGTACTATATAGTTTCTGTTTTTCCTTATTGTCTGGTGAATTTTTTAATACCTTAATCAATGTATATTTATAGACGATTTTTTTAATAACAAGCAAAGCAGATTCAACGGAGTTCAAAAAAGGACAGAAAGGGTTAGGTAGGCCTGAAGTAGGTTCTATTTTGAACTGAGCAGAGTTTAAATAGGACTAAAATTTCGACCTGGGAGGCTTTTCTATTCAGTACGTGATAATAGTCACGTATACATACTTTTTCAAAAGTGGGGTGTCCTAATTTTTGTCCTTCCAGACTACACTGTTTTCCTTCGCGTGTACAATCTACATAAAAACGTGTAAAAAAATACAAAATTTATATTCAAAAAATATTTATTCATAATTTTAATTTAGGGTGTCGATCGGGTCATATAAAATATAAAGTATATATTAATTAATGTAATTATTCGACTTTAAAATCAGAAGAATGCAATATTATCGTATAGTCGCGTCCTTTGAGAGTAATTAAAAATATTGAGCTCATCACTTGTGCAAGAAAATCGAGGACTGATCTGAAGTAAACAATTCTCTGAAAAAATTATTTTGACGCATCAGTGATCAGAATCTTTGATGGTGTATAATTGAGAGACTTATTTCTTTTAATTTTGTTATTATTCTCGTCGCGCCATACGTCGAGAGTCCATCATTATTGCTCGTCATGAAAACTTATTTAAGCGAATTATTTCGGGCACGTACCACGGGTCAGGGTTGATATAAGCTACGTGTATATGACTGATTTAATCGACGATCCAGATAATAATTTTGAGCCGCGTGCCTCTGCGTGTACGGCCCATCCCGACCGGCGTCCTGACCCCTTCAAATGCAATAAATCAATTATTGCTTGTTATTGAGAAAAATCTAAGTTTAATCATATGATCCTTGACCTCTGACTAACACCAGTCACCTCCGCTTCTTACCTTTCTCAAAATTAAACTAAATTATCGCTAGAAAAAATAAGTAAGAGCATTTGAAAAAAATGATTTGAAGTAACGATGCTGATAGTGAAATTAAGCAAACAAAATATTCAATGCTGGCAGTATTCAATCAGCTAGCTGAGTTATTTGAAACCCTTTTCTTATAAATATCAATTGATATACTTAGAAATTTTTTTTTTTTTTAAATCAACATTTTTAAACAAAAAAAACTTGTCCCACGACGTCGCCTTGACTAATCATTCCAAGTGTACAAAAAATGCAGAGTCATCTCACATGAAATGATATCACACTAATCAATAAGCAAATATATTGATAATTGTAGAAAACATTTACCGAAAAAATTCATACAAACAGTATGGCAAATACAGCTTTAGTAATTAAAATCGTAAGAAAGACATATATGGAAAAATCTAAAAAGAGTAAATACACTGAGCAAATGAATATTTACTGTTTGATTATGAATTAGTTTCGAACAATAAAGTTGTTTTCGGTTGTCAAAATTATTTTCTATCATAATGTTTGTTTAAGAACAATTAGGTCGGACAAAATTATCTCTATTCTATAGAATTTATAGTTTTTAAATCACTTCGTCAAAATTTATCGTAAGAGCTACAGAGTGATTTTAATTCTTTCAAATCATCATTAATTAAACTCTCTCTGATAGAAAAATCGAAATTATTGATAGAAATCTCGGAAGTGAAACGGACAATAACGAAAGGTACTTTCATGAAAGCCCTCTGACAATGGAGTAAAAATTCCTCGGTATGACTTAAGACTTTCTAGGATTAGTTAATTAACCTTCATTTTATTTAGAACACTTATCATTCTATTTGCATTTGAAACTATTTAACAGCTTTCTTTAATTTTTAACACATATATTCACAATAAGTTTACTGAATACTAAGTTTAAACTCTAAAATGTTGAACCTCTTGTTGTCCAATTTTCTTTTTTCTCGGATCACGGAAGCACATGACAATCCAAACAGAATGATAAAAAAAAAGCTAGATAACAGCCATGCAAAGTATGTACTTCCGAAGACCCCTTGATATTTTTGAGGCTTATTAGCCTATTACGTATTTTTACATGCTGATTACGAATATCATATAATTTTTTATATTTTCTTGAAAACAATTAGTCTGTGGACTTGTTCCTTTGCCGTTCTCACAAAATTTTCTCTTTTTTTTTCGAAAAATAATGTTTTTCGGAAAAATGTGTAAATAACGTTTGTTTTTTAAGTTTTGACCTTGAAGATGTCACTTGCCCCAATTTTTATGGTTATTTTCATAATTTATGGCGACTCAAAACACGTAAACATTTGTAGCCTTAAAAAAATTGGAGGTATGTGTGATTGTACATAATTTTCCCTTTTTTTCTCCCTAGCACTTCGCAACAATGTTGAATACCTTCGTGTTGGCAGCTCTCCTTTTTTTCTGTTCTCCAGTTACATAGTCTCGTTTGCGTGACCACATTGATTTTATGAAACTTCATATACTGTATCGTTTAAAGTTAGTCGGTTAACATCTAGTCGTCGACAACACATCTCGGGGTTCCAGGACAGGAGGATGCTATATGCTGTGCCACTACGTTTACGTAATTTGATGCGTCGCATGTAAATAAACTTGCTGGGTGCTGCAGTGTGTTGTGCTCTTATTGCCTGCTAAAAGAGACAGGAGTTTCAAGCAAACGACTGCACGTGAAAATACATAAATACGTTTTATATGGGAAACTGTGTAAGCGTATGGGAAAATATGTATGCACACATGAAAATATGTATACATGAAAATATACGCACATGTGCGTAAAAAATGTGTATATACAGGTCGAAATATGTTAATACATGTATAAGTTTGTTCATACATGAATACATATTGTTCATACATGTATAAATATATTCATACATGTATAAATGTTCATACATGTATAAATACATTCATATATATATAAATATGTGGGTGCACGTCTAAATATGTTGAACACATGCATGCATTGAATGGTCAACATATTCGTACGTGTGTAATTAAGAAAAGCTTGATGGATGGTAGATGAAAGAATACAGAGATGTCAAATGAATAGAATGGCAGAAGCGCTATACTTGGCGTACTGTTGGCACTATATTTAATGTCGTAGGCGATAGTGGGGGATTGTTTTGGTACCTCAATGGTGGTGGCAATGCTGTGGTCACTCGTTCTTTGTTGGGTGGTCTCGAATAATGAATCAGTTAAGCATCGATGGTAGCTCTTAAACAACACAAACGTTGCGGCTTCTGCTACTGGTTCACGAAGGGTTTACGGTTCGTTGCAAGTGTCTCTGAAGCCCCAAACGCGGTTTGTACTGTATGCACATAGTATCGTTTGCGCGGGAAATTCGTCGGCCAATTTGTTCACATGGAAGATATTTTTAGCGCTGCGTTGTAGACAAAATTTTATTTTTGTTGTTATGGACAAAATTTTGAAATAAAGAATAAAAAATTTCTTTTCGTGTGCGGATAGGGTAATAAGCCAATCTACAGCTGCGAGAAAACTAATTTTGTGCACGTCGCTAGTTTCCTTTTTAACATTCACTTTACAGTCACTTGGTTTGCCACATTACTTTCGCAAGTGAAAAACTATTTCTTACTATGTTGCATTAGCTGGACAACTTTTCGTTATTTCATTTGTGGTAAGAGTAGCACTGTGTTAATTGATTGGTTTCAGTAAAAGCTGATTTGCATTTTTAGAAATGACTTGTTTTTCTCTGTTTCTCGCGAAAAGAAATGAGTTTTTCACTTCTTATTTTCAACTTTCTTGAATAAAATTTCAAAATTTCGCGTGAAGAAACAACAAATAAATGAAAAAGGCAGGCGGTGTATTTCATCTCCGAAGAATATGTAGTTAGTTTTATTGGAAGAATAAAATGCCATTGAATTTAGAGCACTTGATTCTTTACACTCTTGAGGCTAAAAGTGTTTGCCGAGATTTATGAAATTTTTAGCAGAAAGAAAATAGCAAAGAAGCACTAAGGAAAATGAATAGTGAATCTGAATATTATATAACACTACATTATATTTTTATATTTATTCTCTATTTGGCTGAAATTTCATTATTCTAGAAGAAAATCTCATGAATGCTTCAAATTTCAAGATACTTCAGCAACTCAAGGTACTTCAGCAGAGATATATTATACCCTGAAGTTTGCTAACAAACATTCCCTTGAAGGGTCTCTTTTTCGTTTTATTATTGCTCAATTCTCTCATTTTTTTCCCGAGAGGATATAGCAGATTTGACTCAACTTTTGACTGCCCCAAAGTCATTCTTCCAGATTGAACTCGTACTAGATTCTATATTTCAATGTATATCATCCAGATATCGTACACACATGTTTGGCAAGCCAACACATGCAGGAGACACACATGGCACTTGAAATTCATCGCAGAATTTGGCGTTGACGATCGATCGCGTGTTACCCCGACGACTCGTGCCGGCCACTTCGTTCCAGGATTATCCCAGCCCCTATCATATATATGTCGTGCGAAAGGTGACTTTATTATTGATGCCCGACTCCACAGCTTATTTTCCATGTCCTTCGCAAATCACACATATAATTCGACGGCAAAGCTATTTTCAAGACTATAAAAGACGTGTCTAATTCATAGGTCAAATGTGGTCATTACTAAATAGTTAATTATACATGTACTTCAAAACTTTGTGTAACTCAATTTTGATGAGTCATTTTCTTCCCATTGTTTCATTGGAATGACTATTTTTTAACTGTGTTATAATATGTAGTGAGTAAAATTGAATGTTTGAATTTAACAATTTTAAATTAACAAGTTTAAAGGCTTAAATTTAAAATCTAAATATTCCAATGAATATTTAAAATTTATAGACATGAATAGACCATCGACGTTATAAGATTTCCGTTTTGCTATGGAAAAATTGTAACCCCTGGAAAAACTTATGGTGGTCTTTACCCAGCTTATGTATAACTTAACGCTCCTCCCGTATTTTACGAATCGGCTTACGTCATCGTTTGTCTTTTAGCACTCGTGCGGCTTCTATAAAAGTTGTAAAATATGTTATAAAATATTTATACATAAATAACATATAAAATATTTCTTTTATCAAACGTTATAGTACTACTTATGATTTTTAAAGCTCTTTAAATTGTAGAATGTCAGAATGACGTCTACTTTTACATTCCACGATCTTTAAAATTTATTGCCGCTTTTTTGTCAGTTTTATTCTGCATTTAATATTGCCATTATTGCACTTAAGCAAAAATTAAATTGGACCTTTTATCTATAGATAAAACACAAACAAATGTTAATGACAATAGCATAAATCTTGAATTAAAAGTGAATGGCCTAGTTAGTATAAAGTGATAAAAAAAAAAGATTTTATCTCTTGCGGATCTCGTTGAAAGAATCAAACTTTATCAGTTTAATAACTACTTCTGAAAATGAAGGAAGAATTTCTGTTTTAAAAAAAGATCCCTTTGAGAAATACTCCTCCTCGTAACTTCCCGTTTCACATCTTTTATTGAGTTTTTTTCCGTCTGGTAATGACGAAGTTTGTATGTTCAGAGCTCCGGGGACTGAATGAGTTGCTCATAAACCCGTACCATTCACTTAAAAATGCCACATTCAAGCGCACCAAGAAATAAGAGCGTACGCACACGCGCAGCTAATTCATTTTACATTTTACGATGTGAGTTAGGCGCGAATACATGTTGCAGGCAATAGGCCACTTAGCAGCCGGGTAGTCTGTAGACAAGGCCACTTGAAAATAATGACCGTGACCTTACATTTGCAGGATGCGATGCTGTCAGAACGTCATTGACAAGGTGATCAACCTCAGCTGGTGGTACTGTAATCCTTGGTACTGATAGCTCTGAAAAATATTGACTGCCAACTTCTAAGCCAGAGTCTCGAGCAAGAGCCTTTTCTTTACGAGAGAGTGTGACATGATGTCCAAAAGAAGAATCTGTTTCTGGTATCGCCTAGAATTGACTCGAGGCACCAGTCACAAGAATATTCATCGATAAAGGTGTGTATCATGCCAATATTCTCTAATCATGATCGTGATTAGCAGGGTAATCCATTAGTACTTCTGAAATTGCAAACAATAACAATTTGAAGACTTACAATGACTGCAAATTCTATGACAATTATGTGAATAAAGTTGCGAACGTTCAAATGAACGAAATATTTTTTTCAAATTATATTTTATCCAGAAATATTGTGCCAACTAAAAATAACAATCAGGATTACAAGTTTATTTCATTTTTTATTATTTTCAATGTAAATGAATCAATATTTAAAAACTTTTTATAGTTACAAATACAATCAATACAAAAATTCGTTCATTTGAACGTTCAGAACTTTTCAATCATTGACAATTTTTTTATCTTAATGCGCAATTCCAAGCAATTATTTGCAATAACTTATCGATAAATATTATTAAAATATTAGAGACAAATAAAAAAAGAAGAGTGAGATGACAAGTCAGAAAAAAAGTTAATTTCGGAACTCTTCATAGTTAAAGCTTTGATTAATGTTTTCATTTGAGAGCTAGAGATTCGGTAAAGGTACACTTTTTTTTTTTAATTTGCGGATAAACCGTTTTAAGAGGCGAAATCAATCTTTAAAACGGTTAATCTGCAAATAAAAGAAAACATGTGTATTTTAGATTTCAGTGGACTACAATATATTGTAATGTTTTTATAGTTGATGACGTAGTTGCTACACCCAGAAAAAAAGTTTGTTCGAATCAAATAAACGTATCTTTGATATACAGCCAAAGATACGTTTATTTGATTCAAACAAACTTTTTTTCTGGGTGTAGCTCCTTGAATTCCAATTCTAAAAAACTAATTTGTAAATTTTTTGCTTTTTCAGAATGAGGAACGAGAATCATTGACGAGTGGCTATGAAGCGGAATCGACTTTAGTTTTGGGCCTAAGCGGAGCTGAGCCATGATTATCATCAGAGACAGAACGAGGTCTTCAGATCTGGAGTGACCCCAGAAAGACCGATCAAGAATCAAAAAAAGATAGTCCTATCAAGAATGAAATACTGTGAAACAAGAATCCCAACGGAGGGATCCGTTGGGAACTTCTTCCTCAAGGCACGCTGTAGCTACTGTCCAGGTGCTCTTGAATCTTCTCAGGTTTCCAGTCCAACGGAAAGAGTTTGCACTGCTTGTCAGCGACTCCACAGTGCGTCCGTGGAGTCCGAAAAGAACTGTAAGTTCCTGGACGCAAGGTCCAAACGTAGGAACCTCTGTGAACGGAGAACTGATATTGAGGATGAAAAAGGACATCGGTGTCGAAGTGGTGTGAACGAGGGTCGTTGTTTAAGGTGTGTTTCGAGTGTCGTGAGATGGAACAGTGCCAAGAGAACGGTGCAAAGATTCGTATGGTTGATCGTTCCACTGCTGCTACTGACCTTCGTGTCACCTAGTATCGCCCAGGGTCCAGGATCTTCTATTGGAGAAAAACCCGCTGAGCACGGTGAGTCCAAATTTACACTTTTATGAGTTCAACTTACTTTAGATGATTTTGAATAATCAGGATGTTGAGTAGACTGAGAAATCAGAGAATACCAGGAGAAAGCCTGAAATTTGATTTTGCCGGAAAAACTCGAGATTAGAGATTCCTATGTTTTTTTCCAGTTTCTATACGTTGGCTTGAGAAACATTATAAGTAACGAACTTGAAATTGGTCGGATAAAAACCCGGGGATTTAAAATTGCTTGATTGGGGTTGAATCTTGGATTACAATTTTTGTACTTGTTAGTAATTTGATGTAATGACTAATATAATCAAGTCCAATTTTTTACAAGTAATATTTTGATTGATGGGTGTAATTTACATCAGCTTTGTGTACTTTGCTCTTTAAATTTACATGCAGAAATTATTCTTTGAAAGTTTAATATCCAGAAGCTTCTGGAAGAAACTTTTGCTAACAAAACGTGACGGGCTATGTCTAGGAAGAAGTCTGAGAAAGTAAGATACGATTTAAAACGGAAGTTTGTAAAGACATCTTAAGAATCTAACACCATCAACTCTTTGGATGAAATTACTAAATGCCAGTTATTGAACAATTTGAAATTTTTGAACAGTTTGAAATTTTTGAAAAATTTGAAGAACTTTGGGAAGTAGCAGGAGGTTGTTAGGGTCAGCTTAATTATTTGATGCTTTGATGGGATCGCTTACCTTAAAGCACAGAAATTAGAGGGATAGAGATTCTAATCCGGGTCTTGTTGCGGTTTTGTTGCGCATCGATTAAATATGATACCCAAGACGGGCGGCAATGGATACAGAGAGGATCAACAGGACTTTGTGGCATTAAAAGCGATTAAAATCTTAAACTAGGAAAGTCAGAAAATCAAGGATTTTGAACTTTGAATCGAGTCGTTCATTAACATTAGCATAATTTCTATTTACAATTCTTGGATTTTTATATCTCAGTTTGTGTTTCCGCAAATTATGTATTCGAATTTTTTTCACATTTATGACTCAAAAAACTGGACTGGTCAGTCCAAAAAGATTATTTGATAAAAAATGATAGTATACAATATCACGATAGTTGTAAAAACTCTAAAACTAATCATCTCTTAATTCTAGAGTCTAGACCAATCTACTAAATATATTTGTTTTTCCCAAGGTGCAAAAGCCTTGAGTTTTTTTCGCTGTAAGTTATTCTTGGGTATACTTACAGTGAAAGACACTGAAGAGTATAAACAAATAGTCAGACAGTTTTAAATTTCTTCTCTGATTTATTGTAAAAAGTGAAAGTCTGAAATGATAGATTGATAGCGACGTTTTGCATTCATCAAGAGAAAATTAAAAGGCGACATTGGAAGAGGTGATATGCATTTAGCAAATCAACACGTGTTGAGATCCGGATAAAAACAGTAAACATATACGCGATAAAAAGAAGTAAAGTGTGTAGTAATATTCTTTTTCATACGGAAGTTGTCTTCGAAGCCATAATAAGGAAATTCAGTCGTATCGTATATTAAATAATTAAATTAACTTTAAAGGATATATACAATAGTAGGATGTATAAAAATCTATAAAAATCAATGTCAGTTCTAGTTTTCCAGCAAAAATTCAAAAATTTGCTTACTTTCCAAATAAAGAATATTGAACCCTTCGTCAGACATATACAGAGTTATATTCATGCCAATCATGTGAAGATATTGATCGTTAAAACGTCAAACGCATTGAAAACCGGTCACTGCGTCATGCGTAGATGTCACTTGTAATAAATTTACTCCATGCACCTGAGGGTAATCGCCCTTGCTTACTTGTCAAGAAAAGTGACAACTTTCCTCAGTTTACTCTTTAATTTGATGTCCTTAGTTCAGATATCGATAATTCATAAGAATTTTAAAGATATCCTTGACCACATAATTTATCCCCTAATTCAATAATTGAATTCAATATAATTAGAATTCAATGAATAACGAATATCTATTTTACTTAATTAAATAATTGCCTCGATTGAAAGGAACGTTTTTTATTGGAAGAGATGTGTAATTGCATTGATTGAATGATACTATTTAAAGCCTACAATTTATTAACCGGAGAGGGTTATTTTACCTCATTGAGTTTGATAATCGATCATCCAAAAACTTTTATAATCGTTAATCATGCTCCTCATTATCGTTCGAAGTTCATAGTCTACTGGCTGAAAGTAGACAATAAGAATAATGACACAGTTCACTGATTAGGAAAACAGATCAAATCATTTAAAAATATTTAAGAAAGAGTTAAAGTACTAAATAAACAATTGAGTTTTCAATTGATAATCGAATAAATTTCCCTGAGAATTCGATAATTTAAAGTGTGAATTTTTCCACTGGATTAATTACTTTCAAAAATTAGTTTTCAATTTCTCTTTCATACAGAATTATTTTCAATGCAAATGAATTAATATTTTGAAACTGGCCCCTAGAGTTTAATAAATGAATGTGAAGCCCTTTTTGGAATTGAGATGCAACCAAAATAAGAGTTCCATTTTTTTTTCTGACAAGGGGCGTGAATAGCGAAAGGGAGGTGTAGACACATGCGTGTTTATGAACAGAGCGAAGTCTAGGCTCAGTGCTCACATTATTCCATTGGCTGGACAAAACGATTCCATCCGGTACCCGTTCCGCTAACTTTGCTTGAAAGTTTTATTTGTTTTTCTCGCGCTTTCGTAATCTTCTCTCCTGCATAAACTAAGGGAGTATAAAAATTGGTGAAAACCTCTCACATGGAAGTGGATATAGCACATCTTTTATTCAAAATCGCATTTTCAGTAATGAAAGTATAATTCAATCATTTTTTTGTATAAGATATACTTTGAAGACAAGTACACTGTATTATTAAACGATTTAAAAGTAGAATCGAGTCCCTTTTTGCGCAGTTATGAATCTTAGCAGATTTAAAAGAATAATAAATATAAGGTGAAAGGGTGCGGGAGTAAAAGAAGAAAGAAGGAACTTGGAACTGTAGGAGTCATTTACAGCACGTGTCGCGGGATAAGAACGAGGTCATTAATTGAACCGCCGCATCGTATACAACTCTCTAAACCTGAATTAGTGAAAAGTCGGTCACTAATTTACTTAAGTGAACAATTCTACTAATGATCATTATTATTTAGTTTTGGGGATATATTTCAAGTACAATGCAGCGATTCAATTGATGACGGAATAATGCAATCGTCAATTACGTGGACTAACTGTTCACTACCGTTCGAAAAGTGTTACGTTGCTAGTTAAAAAAAGAGCAAAACACTTATTCTCTCATAGGTCTGCGTACTAGTGACACGTGTAGATCCGGAGTTTGTAGTCCAGTTTCCTGAGTGGAAGGAGTGTAAATTACTCATTCGTGACGCAATCTGGCTGTAAATTTATTTGTTTTTCTTTTTCTCTTCATTGAAATCTTGGTATATTTTCTCATGACGAATTCGAATCATGCATTTTTAGGAGTCTATGGAAAAGCTCGAAAAACATGATTGCCGTTTTTCAACGATTCCATTTGACGATGGTCGATTTGCTTTCCAATTCTAATCATTTCCTCAGCTTGTTCAGAAATTTTAATGTTGATCCAGCCTTTTTTTATCTATGCATTTTAATGCTCCTGGTGTACACCAAGTTTCGTCACTGAGAAAAGTTTAAAAGAGTCTTTAAAAAGTAGAAAAAGGGTAAAAATATTTTCTTTTGGGGAATCAAATTGCAGGCTGAATTCGGAATAATTCAACGCAACGCACAACCAACATTTTAACTTTTACTAAACTACTCGTCGTATTTTCTACTACAGAACTAGTTCTACACAATTTAGTGAATTTTTTTCAGTGTATTTTCTTGTTCTTTATTTATAGTTATCGCTAACTCAGCAGCATCTCAATCCACAAAAAGTGGAAAAGAATTTCCGAGAAAGGAAACCTGTCATTCAATAGCTGGTTAAAAACAATATCGTGCTCTGACAATCAGTATAGACCCCGAGAAAAATATAAGAAGCTGCAAGTTATTTCATATGGTAGACGTAACGCCTCTGAATATGTGAGACGGAGTACAAGAGAAAATGGCTTTTTTTCTTTGACGAGGATCGTTTATTATCCATATTATGGATATTAATTAAATGTCTCTATATATAGAAAGATATTCGACTTTTCAAACCCTGCTGACGTCGATGACAAGAGCAACCATTGTTTTTGAGCGTAGGCGAATTCGATTCGATGAATTACAAGCGCAAAGGCCATTTGCATTAAACTCACTATTGACCAGACTACATCTTGAGAGCATCATAAATTGCGATAAATGTACGACAGATTTTCTCTTTTCGCATTATTTATTGGTATTTATTCTCTGAATTCGTCCTTCATCGAAATTTTAATAGACATAATCCATTTCATATTAGGCAGACAAAACTAAACTTCAAAACGAAGAATTGGTCGCCGACGTATTTTTATGATTTTTGCTCAAACTTTTTTTTTGCTAAATTAATAAAAAAACTACTGTCGATATAAATTTTTGCATTTAGAAAATTTCTACTAAAAAGATATTCTTCTGATCAGAGAAATGATTTGGCGTTCATAAAAGTCAGAGAATCGAGAAAATTTCTTTCTCACACAAATATTAATTCAGCAAAAAAATTTCAGCAAAAATAATAAAGATTGAGTTTTGTGAGAAGCTATAGACTTTTTATATTTTGAAACAAAATATAACCGTCATTTGTTAACATAAAACATTTTTATTTTATTTTGGACCTAGACGCAACTTAATTTCGTATTAGGGCCTTCTTTTTGAACTTACGTGAAAAACTTCTAATTTAAAAATTACTTCTAGTTTAAAAATTCCAATTATACGTATACACTTGCATTTTCAAGATTTCGAATTCAGTAATATTGAATATCGTATCGCGATTTTATATCAAGGCTCTAAGCTTTGTTTCGTGCGTTGTCTTATTTATTAGACTGCTGCCGATGCAACGACACTAATTGGTAATTAGTCGTTTATGTGTTTGCCGACTACGGGACAAGAAGTTTAAGATTCAAAATGGCACCACTAATTGGAAAAGCTCTGTAAAAAAGGCGACTTGTCAAGGAACGCGATCAATCTGTTCTCCAAGGTTTTCTTGGTCTTGGAAATGCTTGTTTTACTATTTTTCATTTCGTTTGAGGCAATTTTGATTCTCAAGTTATCCTTACTTCAAGTTATTATTGTTACAATCTTCTAAACAGACTTAAGGCTAAAGATATCGTAATTTTCTGAGAGATGGATGAAATACCATAGACTCAGAGTTATAAATCAATGTTTGTGGGTTCTCTAAGTTTTGAATAATTTCCACTTCCGGGAGTATTGATAAAAGTTTCAGATTTTGTGTCGCAGTTTAGAATTCACGAAGGGAATTCCGCTCTCTCCATAAACAGTGCGATTACGTGCAAACAGCGTAGAGCAAATAATCCAATGAAATACCGGTTTGGACGATAAACATTAATCCCAGGACCTCTCGACTATATTCATGTGGTTTTCGATTCCATTGCGGGCTCTTTCCTTATTCATACACCATCGCCAATTATTTACCAAGTGGTGGCACTAATTTACACCTCCAGATTATCGAAGATGCTATCAGCAAATTCAATACAATATAGAACATACGTAATTTACTTATTTTACGATTAATATATTTCCACTCGATTTCATTTATCGTTATAGGAAACAATGAAAGTATAAGTCGAAGGCCTCTCTTTGTTTTGTGCAGCACTGAACTAGAAACGCTGGCTTTATCTGTAGAATAGAATTTAGACTATTAGAGCACGAACCGAAAGGAGTTAAAGATAGAGTCATAAACTTCGACCTTATCCCCTTTCTTAGTTAAGGTTTACACTTTAGAAACATTCCGAGAATTTTCTCGCTCGGTTCGAGTTTTTTTTTTTTACCTTCAATAGCATACACGTACTGTTAAAAATATTATTTACAAGTTTTATCCTCCTAAACTAAGTGAAACCCGCTTCATCTCTTAAAGTAAAAAAGTCAGTAAAAGTTAATAAAAATCAACAGAATTACCTTAATTTTGAAATAAAATTCTTTTATTTATTTCTGACGTCAAATGCTTTAATTATAAAAGATGCAATTTTGTGCATAGGGTAATTTTATTGAGTTTTTATTAACTCTTTTTATACTTAGAATATTAAATGCAGTTACTTCCAATTAGTTTAGCAAGTTGCGCAGCTGTTTTGTAATGTTTTTGACATCATATACTTTTATTATTAACGATAAACAATTTTCGTTGCTGCAGCAACGTGACGAACTGCATTATTATCTACACTATGCAAACGAGCACGCGCGCGATTATTTTGTTTTCCTTTTTACAACTTCGTCACTCAAAAGCTAATCAGGTTTGCAGCAACAATGTATGCGAAATTTGCAAAAGACATTCCATTACAACACTTTTTTTTTAGAGAGGAATTTAAAATCTGAAACCAGTCAATAAGGTTTTTTGTAATGCAAATTTGACATTAATTGTTTATAAATATATGGACCAAAACACTGATTTAAATAAAAATCTCGTTTCTGAGAAAGATCCTTTCAGGGTCGAAATTCAGGAAGAAAAATATTTTTATTTGTATTCTCATTGTGCTAATTAATTCCTGATGATGACGTGTAAAAAAAGTCACCAGTTAGTTCACCAGCTCTCCGGGAAAGCTGACTTGGCGAGGGTCGTCTCCTGGCATTGGACTTAAGAAGAAGTCGGTAGGCATTTCACGTTCTGGAATGTCGTTCTCGGTGTACCGACTTAGCCGAGTTGTCCCACGGCCCACGCTCCATGTACAACGACGTTTTCGTCATGACATCGGCTCGGCCAAGGCGAACGTTCAATGATTGGCAATTGATTCGACCAAATCGAGGCCTGAGATCGCCAAAGAGCTAGGGCGCATACTCGACCCTGCTTTATTCGTTTATATTTGAATATGCTTAGCGTTTGGATGAGTTCTGTTTTCCCTTCGTTCATCAAACACGGTCGAATCATTAACTCGATTCTCTTTTATTGTGTGAGTTAGGTTCAATAGCTAATCAATATCAAATTAAGAGTAAGTCAGAGGCAATTATTTTAAAGGTGACTTTTATGTTTTTAAACTCAATCAGAATCCCATAGATATATGGGGGAGGATCGAAAAGGTGGATGGAATTTTCCGATCCGTTATAACTCCATTAAATGAAGGTCTGCAAGAAGGAATGAAGGATTAGATCGTAAGCATGAGGGAATGTTTCTGAATCAAAAATTCCTATCCATTACGATGACGCTATTCCCCTTTTGGTTCTCGTTAGTTTGGTGCTTGAGACGACCGTATTCTATGGTCGTTGTTCCAAACCGGAACTTAGCCTCGTACATTCCGGTGATTTCAATTTGTTACTGTATCTAGGTGATACAATTGATTTATTTCATATGGATAAATATTACATCAATATGTAATGTAGATATTCATCAATCTATTTGTGAAAACTGTTCACAGTCGTATTTGTCATTTGTTTCTATTTTGCTTTGTACAAGTAATTTCATTCAGGGAAAAGTGATTTTCACTGTTTTCACAGATGGTAGAAAACATGTTATTACAAAATACTTATAATTGGAATGTAAACTTTGATGATTTTAATATATACATTTTAGTCAGCAAGACACGCGTAACCTGATTGCAACATCGCAAAAGAATATTGCTGGGTGCCATGTGCTGTTTTATTCTATTCGCAAATATGATCGAATTACGCATGCGCAATTTATTTCTTTTCATGAAATATTGAATTACGCGTGCACTGAGTGTACTCTATACTTTTCCTGAAACTGGATCGTCATAAATCACTTGTGCGATTCGACAAAATAAACATTTTTTTAATTACAAGTATTAATGGGATACTTCAAACTCGTTCGAGTACACGGTTCTAAATCGCGTTTTCTCATCATCTTTCATATAATTCATAACAGGCTGTTTACAAAAATTAGGATCCATAAAACACTTCACACAGTACAATGGAATATTTTCATTTGAACACTATATTTCTAATAATATCTGATGATTATTGAAGGGAAACCGAAGATTTTTTAAGAAGAACAATTACTAAACAGATTCTCAGTGATTCTTTCACGATTTCAATCAGTGGATAATCTACTGGAAATCAATGAAAAGTTACCTCAAATTTTTTGTAATTGACACTGAAACTATTTAAAACTGCAATGATTTTTCACTGGTCGAAATCGTGAGAAAAGAATCACTGAGAATTAGAGAAATTTCAATGATTCAAGTTTAGGGAGTCTTAATTTGGCTGTTAAGAACAAAGCTACTAATTTACGTCCATTTTATAGTAAACTGTTTACATTTTTATTGATTTTAAGAGAATTTGACACTTTACAATAAGAGTAATTTAGTTTCACCAATTTTTACAGCAATTGTATGAAAAAAAGGTAAATGGTGACTCTAAATTTGCTTTTATGGTAATTACCACATGCTCTTAACATTCTTAACACAAATTATAAAGTATCTGTCTTTATTTGGACACCCCTTACTGTTGGTCAGACTCCCGTCCCTTTTCCCAGTTACGAATAAAAATTAAACTGATTTTTTGAAAAGATTTGAGCATTCATTCTTTGATGAAAGCAAAACCCTAGCGAAAGCTTTGGATTGAAATTAATTCCGATTCAATCCGAAATTTTCCGAATCATTCCGAAGGAAGTTTTCAAACCGAATTAATATTCAAATGAATCAAATCCGAAGCCCATTCATAATCAATCCGAATCTTTAATCTGAATGAATCCAAATTACTCAGAATTAATCCGAACTTTCAATTAAAATAAATCTGGTCAATCCGAATTTATTTACATTGTTCGGAATCATTCGGATAGACCGGATTCATTCTGATTAAAAGTTCGGATTGCTTTTGAATGGGTTTCGGATTAATTCTGATTGAAAACTTCCTTCGGATTAGATCTTAATGAAACTGTTTGGTTCGGATACAAATTCTGGAATGATTCGGAATGAATTTCAATCCGAAGCTTCCGCTATAGGGAAGACGCCATAAGCGCTCGGTGATGGGACGGCATAGGAAGCAAAGACAAATTTTCCTACTTGCTTTAGCCAGACGATCGCAGTAAACTTCATGAGCTAAAAGTTGATCTAATTTGTCGGAGTGAAGAGAGAATAAGTGCGCCGTGAACAAAGAAGCGAATGAGAGAGATAGTGGTTGTGGATAAAAGGGGGAGGAAAGGAGGGCAAGTAAAGGGGTGGGGGCATAAAGTGACTGTGTAGACGCATACTCCGCCACAAAAAGGTGGGCCAATCCGCGTGAACAACAGGATGATGCCATGGCGTTGGTATTCATGCGATGCACGCGTCCGAGATCTTCACACTTTGACAGTACGCCAATGTAAATTCTATACATTTTACAAAAAAACAAACTCGAGAAAAAGATTTTCAGAAAGATAATCGGTTGTCGTGCATAAGTCGAAACAAAACTGATAGAAAAATTCCCCGCATTCCTTATCTATGACATTTTTTTATGTAACAGAAGTTTTGAACGTTCAGAACTTCAACCACATATTTTTTTTTAGCTCTCACGTATAGTTTCTTTTCTAGTTGCAATTACGTAAATAAATGAATAAAATACACTTTGGCAGCAGACAGCAATGAGAAAAAGATTAATCTACTGCTCTCGGCTGTGCAAAGTATATTTTATTTATTTATTTACGAGAAAATTGGCTAAAGTCATGTCTGCCATTTGCCCTTAATTCATTCATTTCTCTCGGCACTTTGTTCCCAAGATTGTTTGAAAGAAGAGGGAAAGGAGTGTGGTCGTCTCTCACTCTCGTCCCTTTGAACTCTCTTGAACCAGAGCTGCCTGGAATTCGACAGTGGCTGTAAAAAAAAAAAAAACAGAAAAATCGTGATGCATTCCGGTTCTTAACGTCCCGGAATTCGTCGTATCTCGTTGGCATTATATCGCGAAGAATAAACGGCGGCGCACTTTCACACGCCGGCCAAAGCTCCAATTTAATCATCGATTAAGTTTGACGTCTGGTTGGCAATTGCTATAGTCATGCGACATAACAATTACGCTCAGATGTTATCAACAATCCGGTTTGTTGAGACTTTTTATTAAACTTTTAAATACAATCATGTGCAGATAATATAATATAATATAATAAACAATTTGTAAGCACAAAAAGTATAATAAAGTTTACTCTTTTCTAATGAAAACAAGGTCCCGCTTCTGCATATTATTAACTTATAATGAAGAGGGTAACAAATTATGAAAATGTATGTTTTTTAATAGATTTTTTTTTTTAAGAGATTTTTTTTTAATTCTCTACACTTCTGTTATTAACCCTAATATAATTAAAATTAAATTGTTATATTGAAAGATATTTTGAGACAAACTTAAATGGAGGTTTCGCATATCTTCACTCTATACGCTCCCAGTATTTTTTTCTTTTTATAGTGTCTGAAGATAGAAACCGCATCGAACTGGCTTCCCAAGGCGATCTTCACGAAGTGAATACCTTGAAGTTATTGAAGTTACTTTGTATAGAAATATTGGTATTTTGTAAGAAATACATCCATAAAATATTTCTTCAATGTCTCGTATATCATTATGGAGGTCAAAGGATTCTTTTCTCATAAATTGGAATGGACATTGAATTTCACTGAAAATTTATTTTTAACAGTGAAAGTTCTTGACTTATTGTGTTTCTAAAACTTTCAAACGAATCAAATGATCAGATATAATATTCAACAATATATTCATCATAAAAACATTAATACTATTCGAGTAATATACTTTTCTCCTTCGTTTATGAATATTTATCTTTTTATATGAAATACATTCAAATTGGATCCTTGGCTTCATTCAAGCTTTCTATAAAAAAATATATATTTTTTTATAAAAAGCAACTTCCATGCTAATACAATAAAGTGAGGATAAGTTAATAGATAATCAGTCGATCGTGTTAATTATATAACACGCCTGAAATAGAATTTATATATGGCGGAGAATATTGCAGTAAGAGAGGGTTTTATAACTGGAAAGGTCATTGATATTATTTACATATTACACCCCAACGTTGCATCTTTCTCCCTGGGGCTACAAGTTGGAGTTCGAACAGAGTGGACTTGTCTGAATGGATTCGAGTCGGAGGGTAATCCGGTACCCTTTCTCTGGTATAGCCCCAGTGCTATATCGATTGTTGTTACCCACCAGCAATAAATGTTTGACCCGTCGCGAGTCGCGTGGCCTCCGTTCTACACGAAATAGAAGCGGACAAACAAGCACGTGCACTTTGCGGGTACAAAAAAAAAAATCGTCTAGACAGCCGACTTCCGGTACCGAGACGAAGATAGAGCCTTCGACCCTCTGACGCGACGGCTCGACACCTGGCCCTGGGGCCCTTTCGCTTACTTTTCTACCGAGGGGTGAATGACCTTGCTTGCATCTTGTCTGACAGGATAACTTTTGTAGGTCGGAAAACGAAAAAGGATGGTGAAGAAATCTAAAATCAAGAGATCCAATGATTTAGCTGTGGATGATTTGCTATCAGTATGGCCACATTTCAGGGAAGTCAGGGAAATGCGAGCAGTTGTCAGGAAAAATAGAAATTGACATTTATGCTATGTTACTTTTGTCGTATTGCATATATAGATTGTATAGTTTATTTAACAGATTTTAGAAACTTTCCAAGTACATATTTCGAAGGATTATATAGAATTTCCAGGCATTCTTTGAAATTCTTTGGGATTCTAATAATTTCAAGAGATTTTAAATAGTTTTAAAGGATTTTAAGAAGTTTCAATGAATTTAAAAGGATTAGAAGAGATTTGTATAACATTTAAAATATTTAGTGGAATTTAAAATACTTTATGAAATTTTAAACGATTTTAAAGAAAGTTTAGGGAATTCAAAGAATTTTAAGGAATTTTAAAGTTCCTTGTAGAATTTTAAAGGATTTCATGAGATTTTTATGATTTTTAAAAGATTTTGTGGAATTTTACAAGATTTTAAAAGATTTTTACGTATTTTAAAGGATTTGAAAGTTTTTCACGGAATTATAAAGGATTTTAAGAAACTTGGAAGAGTTTTAAAAAATTTTCAGGGAATTATAATATTCTCGTGGAACTTTAAAAGGCTACTTGTAAGAATATTAAGAAATTTTGATTTTTTAAAAGTGATTTTAAGGTATTTGATAGAAATTTTAAGGAATCTCACAATATTTTTATGATTTATAAAAGATTTTGTAGAATTTTATAGAATTTCAAGAGGTTTTCAAGAATTTTAAGATTTTTCAAAAGATTTTAAGATTTTCAAAGACTTTCAAAAGATTTCAGCGAATTTTAAGGGATTTCAATAAGTTTCCAATAATTTAAAGAGATTTTGACGCATTTTAAGTGATATTAAAGTTCCTCGTGGAATTTTTAAATATTTCAAAAGATTTTGTGAAATTTTGAATTAGTGTAGGAAATTTTAAGAGATTTTTAGGAATTTTAAAAAATTTTGAAGTTTTTTGAGGAATTTAAAGGATTTGAAATAATTTTGAGGAATTTTAAAACAATTAGTGAAAATTTAAGGGTTTTCATGAAATATTAACAAATTTGAAGGAATTTTGTCGAATTTTAAGATATTTCTAGTAATTTCAAGAAATTTCAATAAATGTCAAGAGATTTCCGAGATTGTCGTAAATTTGAGAGATTTTTACGAATTTGAAATGTTGTGAAGTGATTTTAAATTTCAGAAGATTTAAAGTGATATTATACGAAATTTTTGACAAATTTTAATAGTATTTTTACTGAAAATTTTTTCGCATTTTTAATACTTTTCTGTCAGGGAAATTTGTCTGAAAGTCAGGGAAAAGTCAGGAAAATGAAAAAATTGAAAGTCACCCTGACTATGATTTCACTTCCTCTTCAATTTATTTCTTTTCCTCTTTATTTCGATTATTTATTAAATTCTTATTTCTTTCGTTCATATATAGAACAGATTCCCGACATCCGCGCCTCTGTTTAAAAATATATTCTTTTTTTGAAAGCTGCATGTGTGTGTTGTCGGAAGTTGTAATGTATCTAAGGTACGCTTGGCAATAAG
This sequence comes from Synergus itoensis, assembly GCA_904066005.1. Taxonomy (NCBI): domain Eukaryota; kingdom Metazoa; phylum Arthropoda; class Insecta; order Hymenoptera; family Cynipidae; genus Synergus; species Synergus itoensis. The sequence goes on along the minus strand of CAJFCP010000128.1, from coordinate 1,263,336 downwards.
TTGTCGGAAGTAGGAGGTATATATATAACAACATTCCGTTGCACTAAGAATCAGTCAGAAGGGTGAAATGCATGTGAGGGTCGAGGGAATTGCACTGATCTTATTAGAGAAATAGGAATCGTGTTCAACAGTCACCGGAAGTTCCGTTCGCGATCGACTCTGTACCGACGACCGGAAGCCTCATTACCGGCAAAGAGTCGACTTCGAATCGTCCAAAGCCAGTTCTGATTTCGAATTCTGCTGGCAATCTTGGCCGGGCGATGAATCCTAAGTAACGAAGTCCATCGTACCACCAACGCGGCTAATGGACGTTGCTGATGAAAATAGGCATAGGGGATGCTGACTGTGGCAATCGTTGGACCAGTAATTCACTAGTAGACCAGTTCAATTTAGAGTGGGGAAAAAGTATTCTACAGCCTTACTACTTTCCGGTCAGCAAGTTCCGTTCTTTCAAAAATACATGTCTGTTAGCAGAAGGTAGAGATTTAATTAGAAGGCTCGTCATTTCCGGGGTCGTGTAAATCTGGAGGCGTTTTTCTAAACATAGAATAGATAAAAATATTTTCTTCATTCTTTCAACTTCTTAATTTTTTTTTTTATATATATTTTTTTACAGTAAAAAGCTGTAATATTACAAAAAATTGTGCAGCAAGCTAGAAAAAATATAATTTAGTAAAAAAAAATAAGACTACTAAAAAAAGAAAATTGATATAACAGTCTCTTCGTTTTGCACGTCAACGAAATTGTCTTTTGTAAGTTTGTATCATCGAGCTAGTAGCTAGTTTATTATCGGGAAATTTGGCATAGCTTTCAGAAGAATATTTAGCTACCACCTACGCATTTCGACTGAATATTAAAAAGTGTTTTTTTTTTTTTCCTCGACTTGGTCGTAAACAAAATCGCACGTGGAAGGGATTTATTTAAAGATGGTCAAAAAAAGAACAATATTATTAGATTATTATTAAAAAGGTATTTTTATCCAAATACAGATTATACAGAAAACAGAATACCAATAAAATTAACCATTTCTTGTAGTAAAGAATGATGTATTACGAAAAATATTTAGTCTACACGAATTAATAAACAAAGGTGACTTTTGTCACTAAATACAGGTTTAAAGAGAAAGAATGTTGAACACTTGATTAATTCACTTATATTTTCGAACGCATAATAGGGAATGAAACCGGTAACTTCGCTTCAAGGATTTTTTTTACAGTACATTAACAGGTTCATAAAATCGAAGGCAAAATACTAAGTTTATTCACCTCGTAGCATTTGAGATTGCTTTTTAAAATCAAAGTGGAAATTCGATCGGTATAACTTATTACATATACATTGGTAAAACGCAATCTTTGTGAGATAAATGAATAATAGATGATACTCTTATGTTACAATAGTTTATCGAACCCGCAGGTATTTACGTACACATATACTTGATTGATTAATACGGAGGCATTAATTATGATTCTAGTCACGCGTGAAACTACGTTAGCCAACTTTATAGTCAATTTTTACATTCGAGTTTTCTTCATTGTTTGTATCCAATACGTGACGTTTCAGGCAGTTTCGTTTATCTTTGACGTATTTGATTTTACACATTTGACGTATACTTTTTGCGTCATTTGCTTATTGACTATTCATTATTCAAAATATTCGTGTTATAAAAGAACATTTTTTTACATTTCATACACTTTTAAAACATTTAATTGCTCACGAAACAAACCTAAAGAAAATAAGTTTTATTGTTTTTGCAATCTTACGATCTAATAAAACGATTTACGATCGTCCTAAAATAGTACAATTTTGAAAGAAATTATATGATTTAAGGGTGTTGGAGCCAAGTTTTAATCTAAAAATTCGATTTCTTCATTTTACTCAACAAATATTAAATTTGAAATTTTTTTCCTCTGTAGAATTAATCAATTTGTAACTAGAATTATGCGTACAGAGAGAGAAAATATCTAATTCAAATATTTTTTAAGTAAAATGAAAATATTAAATTTTGAAGTTAGATTTTGAATTCTTCATTTTGTGTAAAAAATATCGAAACTAAATATTATTTCGCTCTGTATGCAGTCTTATATTTTGAAAAAGATAAGCGCTACAGAGCGAAAAAATAATTATTTATAATTTTCCGTGAGTAAAATGGAGAATGGAATTTTGAGCTTAACACTTGGGTCCAACACCCTTAATTTGAAAATTAATGTACCGTTGTTTCAAGTTATTTCATCATTTGTACATTACTTCTGAAAAAATCGGAAAGCACCTGGAGATATGCTACGAAATTATCTTCAAATGATCATAAATTACTGTATTTTGAATCATTCTTTAAAATTCCCTCACCCGAGGTAAACAGCCCTCCGCACACGTTTGGACGTGTTATTATTATGATAGACATGGCATGAATCGCATTAACCTACTCGAAGGTCAACACGTCAGCCTTTGGTGTAAAATCGTTTGAGAGTACACATATATCCGCCCTGGAGATAATAAATAGTGATAATAGAGAGTTATCTTGACAATAATAACTGAGGGAGAGATATTTATTTGATTGTAGCGCTGATCTTTTTTTTTCTCTTTGCACAACGGGTGGCCTCAAGATAAGAAGGTTGGGCCACAGCCTCAGTAAGGTATCTCGTGCTCTTCTAGGAAATTGTGTGCTCTATCGTGGGGTACATGTGCATCTGCATCACACATTCAAGTCCAATGTATATGCCATCAGAGTGCTTCGGCCTTTGGGTGAATGGCTACCAACCTTGAGGAGAGTGTCTGGAATGTGAGATCCCATGCAACTCCTTAAGTAGGCTACAGGTCCTGCGACGCGACGTCCAAACAGGAAAATTACGCTTTTTACACATTGCGAGAGTTATCCTGATGCTTTACAGTTATATAAACCTATATAAACTGTATAAAGTATCCATAGTTCAGGGTGCACAGTCTTCCCCTTTTTTAGAGGAATTCCCCTTTTTTGAGAGTTTTCTCCTATTTTCGAAAATCTTCCCCCTTTTCCCCTTTTTTAATTAAAAATGTTCTTTTCAGTCAATTTTCTAAATCTACACAAAATTATCTTAAAATCGAGATTTAACTTCTACACGTTTCTCTTAATGCAATCTAAGAGTTTTAAAAGTCTATGTGAAATATAGATTTATAAAAAAATTAAAGGATATTTCTGTTTTCCAACATTGTGGGCCAAAAAGACTTTAACATACTTCGCTTAGATTCTTAAATACATTTACAAGTTACATTAGAAATTCAAGATAAAAAAAAATTAAAAAATGTTTTTATAAATCTATATTTCACGTAGACTTATAAAATTCGTAGATTGTATTCAGAAAAACGTGTAATACATATGTTGGAAAATGTCATCTCAATTTACATATATTAATAAGTGTAAGTGAATAATGAAAGCAATAAATTATCAAGGTTTTTAAACTGGCACTAATTAATTACTAAATATTACTAGGGATACGAGTTAAAAAAAAAGGAACAATTTAAGCCTGTATTTTAATCTATAGTATGGATCGCGTTCGTGTTTTCTCCTCAACATGAATAATCACTTACCACTTCGCTGACATTTTCTTTATTGTAAAATGTCAGCTGATTTTAATTCAAATTTAAACACGTTTCTCTAAATTTCACTTAATTTTCGTTTTTTTTTTTTTTTTCATTTAAAAAATTAAGATTAGATTGCAGTTTCTATCAGGTATTTTGAAAAATTTCCTTCGGAATTGAATTTAGAAAGCAGAGTAAGATTTAGTGAAGGGTAAAGTTAGCGAAATGAGAAAGGGTGAATGTGGAACGAATCGAAATAAGTATAAAATGAAATGAGGTAAAAGATGTACATACGTGATGATTGAAACAGTAAATTGAAGAGTAAATGCCAATGTACCAGAAATTTTGAACAATTAAAAATAACAATAGACATTACAAGTTTCCTTCATACAGAATTATTTTCAATGCAAATATTTTAAAACTTTTTCTAGTTTAAAATACAATAAACACAAAAATTCGTTCATTTTGAATGTTCAAAACTTTACAGTTGTTAATATGTACTATGAGAATTTTTTATCGCGTTACAACATTTTTTATTTATTTTCCTTTAAAAAAATAAAGAGTTGTATGCGAAAATAATTAGTTTTTTTTTGTCTGCTGATAAAAATCAGATGATTTCGCGATCTTGGTTGCAATTGACGTCATCAGTTGAGAGAGAAGAAATTGTTTTAGTATGGTGTACCTACCATGAAATAGCAGCATGAGATTCATTCTCATGATGAGTGTGCAAGACTTTACTCCACGCAATTCGTAACACTACATACACTGTTAAAATCGGTGCATGTTCGTAGATTACAAACGTATAATTTTCGCACATTCAGTGCTGCAACTAAAAAAAAAAAAAAAAATATTTTCTGAAGAATCCTTTCAATTTACAGTTGAAAGTTGAATCTACAGTTGACTATAGTTAAGACCATAAATTTGTCAATCTGAACCCTTTAATCTGAACCAGAATTTATTGCCTTAATTTAATACAAATATATAAACGTAGATTCATTTTATATGTGAAACTGAGCAATATGTAGTGACCACTTAATTCAGTCGTCACTGCTGTGGTCACTGATCATACAGAGTTTATACTACTTGCAAAATTATAAAAACCTAAATCAGATAATAAACGGACTGAAGTCACGAATAAATAATTAATCTTCCTTTCAGGAATGGAAGTAATGACTTACTGCTGTATCTTTCTTTACATGTTAAAGAACGAATAATTATGAGAAAATCATGATAAAAGCATTATTACTTTTTGTTCTTACGTTCAGGGCACGAGTAGAGTCTTAATATGAAAAATTAATTATCTTTTCATAGATCATTTTTACAACGTGTTATAATTTCAGCTATTATTAATGATGATAGTATGCAGTAATATGCTAAGTAAAAAATGAGAGATTTATTAAGAAATTATTATTTTTTAATCTGAGTATAATATTCCCTATTATTTATTTACAACGTAAATATATTTTTCTTTTTATAGAATGCTGTTTTGAAATATTTATGTTCGTTTATTTTTGTTCTTTAAGAAATTTTTAGTAATACTCGTATAAATGGTGATGGTATATTAGTGGTGCTTTAAATCGCGAGTACGATAGAATTATTTTTAAACGTTGAACTCCCTTGACCTCGGCATTGAATCGAGTATTGAGGTCGCACTAGGATAGAAAGACGCAAACCATGAGAATTTCGAGGTATTAGAACGTTTCAAAAGTATATATTTACACAGTAAATGATAAATACCTTACCGTTTGTTTTTTAAACGGAATATTCAGACGTTAATGGTGTTGGATCCAAGTTATGTCTTCAAAATTCGATTTCTTTAGTCTACTCAAAATTATACTATCTAGTAGTTGAGTTAAATATGTTCAAGCCCGACTAGCATTTTTAATATTGAAAATAGATATTACCTACGTGTAATTTTACATTCGATTATATTTAATGTATTTTATATTTTTTTTTTACAGTGTGCCAAAGCATAGATATACGCAATAAAGTCTCAGAGTTCACAAGGCTCGAAAATTGTACCGTCGTCGAGGGATTTGTTCAAATTTTGTTGATTGATCATGCAAACGACTCTGCTTTTGCGAATCTTACGTTTCCCAAACTCGTCGAAATAACAGAATACCTCGTGCTTTACAGGTGAGTGGAAAACAGTTTTATTTTACCATTTTTTATATTTTGGATAAATATTCTTGTATACCCATTCTGTTAAAAATGTGTTTAAAAATTAAACTTACAGAATTAAGTAATTAGACAATGATACGTTATTTGGCATGAAGAAATAATTTTTTACTTGTTTTATTGCTTTTACTTAATTTATTCTAAAATAAATTTTGTTCCTGTTTTAACTAAAAGTCAATAAACTGGTTATTAGCTTGAAACGGATCATGTGATGAATTTAGAATTTGGCAGTCGAATTGCTGGTGCTTCCGGTTTGGCAAAAGATACGCGGAAGTACGATTCATGCAATATGAATAGGGTTTTGGAACTCCCATAATTCTTTTAATGGGACTTTTAGTTCCAATACAGTAGTATTTGGAATGATTTGTCTATTAAAAAGAGTGCTAGTATTTTTTTGAGAGGAAACTGTGTAACAACAAAAGAGAAAACTAGAAGTAGAAACATGATTACATAATGTTGAGTTGGTAGTAAATGTTTCGAAATACAAGTGATATTGAGAAGGGAGTTTTTATTAACTATGTTATTATTTATGTCATTATTTATGTCATATTTATTTTTCAGGGTAAATGGACTTCGAAGTATCGGTCATCTTTTTCCGAATTTGGCAGTAATTCGCGGCAACTCATTATTCATTAACTATGCCTTGGTGGCATTCGAGATGATGCATCTTCAGGAAATTAGTTTACTTTCCCTTACCAATATTTTGAGAGGATCAGTCCGCTTTGAGAAAAATCCGGCACTTTGTTACGCTGACACTATTGACTGGGATATCATTGCCAAGGCTGGAAAAGGAGAACACGTTATTTCGGTGAGTTAAATATTTGTTAAAGTAATTTGATCTGAATTTTTTAAAACGACTTCACATTTTTTCGAAATAAATTCACAACGATTCCAATTTAATAATCAGCTGCAGCCTTTGACCGTGAAATACGATGAGATTTCTTTATGTCGCTGAGATACTTTGTAAATTAAACGACGACTTAATGGGATAATCGATGAGTAGTAGTTATCTCAGGACATTCATATCACGTACGCATGTTAGTTACACATGCAACGCGCGACATTCACATGCCAAGTTCGAGACATAACACCTTGTCATCGAACGAGAAGCTGAGATTCATTAATTGCATGTACGGGAAGGTATTCATAGACTTTCGGCGCTAACATTCTTTGAAGATAAACGCTGATAAATTACTTTTCTCTGGTAGAAATTGCTGAAAGAAAAAGGCGCATTAAAAACTTGCCAGAAAGCTTTTCAGTTTTATCAAACTTTTTTGCTCATCAGTTTCCCGAAATATTTTTCTTACGATTTTGAATCTTTCTTCTTGGCTTCTCTTTCTCTTTAAAATCATAAAATCTCTTAAATTTTTTCAAGATGCCTTGAAATTCTTTGAAACTGTTATTATTACAATTTTTAATTTCAATTTAAAAAATGCAATAGTATATACTTTTTGTATAATAATTAAACTTGAATTGGTAAGTAACGTTCATTAAATTTGAATACATTCAAAAAGACAACATCCCTTCTAATTTAATATGCAATCAGATCTGTTATTTTAAACATTCACCGTCTGCCACGACTGAAACGAAACAAGTAGTATAATTAGGAATTCATCAGGAAGCAAAGATTGGAAGGAAAAGCTTAGAGTATAATAGCGGAAGGCATGCATTCTCTTTGAACAGAGAATTATAGAACCTTTTCATAATATATCTCCAACTATAATAGAACCACTTGCATCTGCATGCGGTAAATTTTTATGATAATTTGTGATCACTGCTAGATCATGATACATGCATAATATTCTCTATATTTATCGTTGATCAGTAACTGCTCCTGTGATAGTTTTCTCAATGCAATCAGCGTAAAAAAAGATACGATAAATAATCATGTCCATATTATGGAGGCCTGTTATACCTTACTTAGCACATATTCGACGAGGCATGACTAAAAATACCATCCGGAAATAGGATGCAAAGATAGCATATTTGTTAAAAAGATGAAACTTGATTCTATTCTTTATTTTATTGGATCATTAAGCTTGTAAGACTCAGTAATTTTAATTATTTCTATGGATATTATGGCTTTGAGAAATCCAGCTTGATTTTTTTTTAAAGCATTATAATTTTATTGCCTTCCAATTTACCGTTTTATTAGGCTAAACAAATATCTTGAACTGTGTTTGTATTATATTAATTATTAATTTATTAATTTTTTTAAGTATGTGTAATTTAGTGATAAATCGTGTGAATAACGACGACGGATATAAGTGGTTGATACTAAAAGGCTATATATATAAGTGGCTGAGTACTAAAAGGAGGACAACGAATACTGAACCTTCAACCTCAGAAAGTGTTGAAAGAGTATTTGGAAATAAAGATAACTTGCTTTGCTACGGGAAATACGGGGACAGGATGAACGTCTCGATTTTCTTTTCTTTTCTTTTCTTTGAGACACATCTCGAACACAAAAAAGCTCCCAAGAAAGAGAGGACAAAAAAGTCGAGACAGAGAGATCCAAATCTTGAAGATTTAAGAGAATTATTTTTTCAATATGTGTGAGATCTCTTTCCTGTCGGAATTCAAGTTTTAAAGCTCAAAAAGCTTACGATCTTGCACTCTTTTGAATTAAACTAAACAATGTTCGAGATAAAGTTGATAAATGTATGATTCAAAATTTCCTTTTGCATTTAGTTTACAATACATCTGAATGAATGAAAATTATGATTATTTTAGATTTCTTTTGCATTAAATTTCTGGCCAGTACAGCTTTTGCAATTTTAATATGGAATTGTTAAAATCGTCCATATTAACTCTGACGTCGAAAGCGTAGATGTTTACAATGGTAATGAAAGTCGAGCCAAAAGAACAAATGTGTGAATCGATGTGTATTTGTATTTTATGTTTGCATATTCTATGTATTGTAGTTCCATTTCATTTCATGATTATTTCATGATTGCTGAATAATTATAGTATTTCATGATTGCTGAAGGCCAAGAAGTGATCTTTTTTCATTTAGAATTCTACATTTAGGAAGATAAATTTACTCGGATGATAAAAGTCTGTACCACGGTGGTTTCATCTTTTTATACTTTTTTATGCGAGCAATTCATAAACTTTCAATTTAAAAATTGATTCACGTTACACTTTGATAAGTTGTCAAAACATTCTTTCAAACATCATGCGATTTTATTTTTAATTTTTAAGACGTAGAATTATTAAAGGAAGAGATAAAAAAAGATTGCATTTTTGGCTTATTCGACGCAAAATTTTGAGATATTTTAAAAATGTCACTTGTTTTATTTTAAATTAGAGGAACTCACGCAGCTGAGAAAAACAGGTGCTCTCTCATTCTTGATTTAATTTCAAATTCAAATATTACAAATTGCTCAATTTCAAATTTAAATCGCTGAAAGACAGAATTTCAAATAAAAAGAACAGTTCTGTAATTATAAATTAAAATCTTCCAAAATTGAATAATTTACGATTGAAACTTCATATGTAAATCAACGAATTTCAGATTAATATCGCTTCTTAATTTGAAACGTTTCAAATTGTACAATAATTTCAGAACATTTTTTATTTACACGCCTTCAAAATCGAATCATTTCAAAATATTTAAAATTGAGTAACTTTAAATTGTTCCAAAATTGTTTCCATAAGTTAATGTTCAATAGGACTGAATTTTGATTTTTAGATAATCTCTTAATTATTACCATTTATAATCTAATTTGATGTAATATGGAAGTAAATGAATTATACTGATTAACTCAAGGGAAGTTTCAATAAAGAAACCAGGTGGTAGTATTACAGGTGCGCGTGTTTCGAGTATTTACCGCCCACTTTATAACTTCACTTAGCACATCTTTATGCGTGCATGCAATGATACACACGCTACTTATGTGATTTCCACTGATCCGAGCAATCCGGTCCGAGTAAATACGATGGATTATTTCTACTTCTGACTCGATTGCGTATCCATTCATTCAAGGCCATTCTCTCATTTCAGTCACTTTCTTGTAAACCTAATTTTTTCATTCATTCATTGACTTTACCCAATTGATCACTCATTTGTTTCACAATCTAATCAAACTAGGCAGTAATGCAAAATTCCTTTGAAAAATAATTGTATTTCGAATATCAGAAACAAAAACACTTCAATTGCGATTTTCACGATTATTTTCAGAACTGGAATATTTTTAAAATAAAGCTTTCCAATTTTAAATTTTAGAGAATTCTATGTTAATTGCAGGATTTACAATCTTTCACCTATCCCCCTTTTTCTTTTATTGAAAATTTAACTTAAAATGAGAATGTAAAAAAACGTTTCAAATTAAATTCAGTATATTACCAGTATTATAATTTTATTCAAAATAATTTATTCTGTCTTAAAACAGTTGTGCCCACTGGATTGGTTTTTCTCTGCTTTTATTGAATTCTCGAAAGAAGATATTTGTGAAATAATGAAATTTGTTTGCATAAGTCAAATTTTATTATTACTTGTAAGGTCAGTTTGTTTACTGCAAATACGAGTTATTTGTTGATAATGAAATAAAAATAATTACTAAAGCCTTGACGGGGTAGTATGGACACGTAGGATGAACACTTGTGTCTAGTGACAATCGACACTATGAGAGAAGAACATAAACATGAATACGTTTACCAGAGATTTAAGAGCGTTTGTTGAATCACAATCCTAATATTCTTACACGTGCTGTTATGGTTACTGATTTAAAAGCATCTTTTATGCAAGCTTTATTTTTTAAAATTGCACTCATACGTAACAAGAATATATTGACACCCAGCATGAATTATCTGCTGCTTTTTTTTTTGCTCACTTTAAAATTTTTTAAGTTGAGTTTCAAGTTTATACTGTATTTTGAAAGTATATTTTTGTTTGCAACAATATCAGTGGTTTAACTAAAAATTGGAGGCTCCCCCGCAAAAATTTTTAGGAGGCCCCTTTGAAAATAAAAAGAAACAAGTTTTGAATAAATTTAAATTTTAAAAATAAAAATTGAAATACTGTGTGAAATTTATTTTTTCTACTCAGTCTAAGAGGCCCCTCAGAGGAGGAGGCCTCCCCGCAATGCGGGGTTTCGCTACTACATAGTTATGTCACTGAACAATATAAGAATTGCAGCAGTTGAATGATAAAATATTCTTTCTGGATACACTGAAAAAAAATTCTCGGGAATCAATGAATATACTATTGAATCAATAGCTCTCGTTCAAAAGCAGATATTTTATTGATTCAAATTGTTTAATGAATCAAGAAATACTTATTTCTGTTCAGTGATATAAATTCTATAGTAAGTATATTCTATAGTATCAAATCGAAAAATAAAAATTTGTGTTTGGAAATGTATAAATTCAATACCTGAAGAAAATTTTTACTCCGAATAAGAATTCTTATAGAAATAATGTTGATATGATAAATATTAAAATTGTATTACGATTAGATGACTATTTCTTCAAACTTCGTAGAACACTGATCTGTTAAAATGATTCCATACTTAAATTTGATTTTTTATTTCAGGGAAATAAACCCAGAAACGGTTGTCCAATTTGTGAAAAACACTGCCCAACAAAGGAGACGAGCAGATATGAGTATTTGTGCTGGAACAGAGAACACTGCCAAAAAAGTAAGTTGATTTTAGAAGATAATTACATATAGTTGAAATTGATTGAATTAAGTTATTTGTATAATTTGAATTCGCATTTGAAATACTTTTTAGCTAATTTCTGCTTGTTTAATTTTAAAGTTCTTTCCCATCTCTTGTAAGGATATTGTGAACAAGATGAGTTAGAGAAAGAGTGTATGGTGCTTGAATTAATCAATTGCTTCTAGATTTATTCGGCCGCTTAATCTTTTGCTTAATCGAGGGCGAATATGTGTTGTTATCATGAGGACGAGAGTCCAAGAGGAATAAAACCGAATAAACTGTATAACTTATTCACTACTCGAAAAATGTTTTCACGAACAGAATTCGATTACAATTCAGATGACGTATTCAATTACACATACAGATACAATCTACAAGCTACTCTTTTTAGAATTCTTATTAACAAAATATCTTCTTTAAAAGAGTTCTCAACTTTTTATTGGTGATTAGGTCTTTTTCAAAAATACTTACTATTCTTACAGAATATTCCGTACGAATAGATTTTTCATTTTTGAAAATTATTCTTGAAAGTATATTTATGGGTGTTAGGCTTAAGTTCTAAGCTCAATATTAAATTTATCCATTTTATACAATGAACATTAGAAATAGATATTTTTTCGCTCTAAAGCGGTACCCCTTTCAAAAATAGAAGTGTCACTAGAGAGCGAAAAAATATCTAGTTATAATATTTAGTAAGTAAATTGAAGATACAGTATTTTGAGATTAGAACTTGGATCCCACATTCTTAATGAGGACTGTGAAGATAAAGATACATTCTGAGTTTACTTAACTAGATTTTTTTAGGTACAATTTTTTCATGTGCCTAATTAATATGACAATTAGGAGTCAATGTAGACTTCTCATTTTCCAGATCGTCATGTTATTTATCATCGTGGAAAATAAGCCAGCCACCCTCGTAGTTCTCAGCCATCTTGTTCATATGATATACTTTATGAATCGTGGGTGGCAAATGCGTGGGTGATCTGCACACGCACTTCGTCAACAACTTCTTGGATAAAATCTTATCGATATCTTAATATTTATGTTCATATAAAAATTTAAAAATATTATAATACTTTAATTAAATTGATATTCATATTAGTTTTGATACCAAATTCTTATATTTAGATCTATTGCATCAGACGTTTATTTATAAATAGATATTATCTCTCTTTCCAGATTTTTTATCAATTTAAAGATTTAATTACTTATCTGGGTATTTAATGGCGCTTACGCACTACGCTATTTTTTTTTCTTTTGCTTTCCCCTTTTCGTTCACAACACGAGCTAACCAACCTTCGATGTCATAATAAAATGATAAGCTTCATCATCAAAACAATATAACTGAATCCGGATGTTGTATACTCGTTGCTTTGACTAAAACGTAATTGAGCTGTTTTATACCCAGCTATTCGCAAGTCACTTGTTTAAAAGAATAAAATAAAAAGCTTGACAATGTTAATAGAGTTAAAGAAGTTTTTCTTGAATGAATCTTTTTATTAAAAATTCAGAGTATTTTTAAAATTTCTAAGAATACAGTTAAACTTTTAAAATCCGGTGTTTTAAGATTATACTAGACGGAAAATAGTAAAAGACTTTTGTTGCATTTCGAAACCCTAAACGAAATTAAAAGATATAACTGTTTTTTCTAATCAAGAAAAATTGTATTTTTTCAGCATGTCTAAACTGTGAAGACGAAGCCTGCATGTCACCAAATAAATGTTGTAATCGCTCTTGTTTGGGTGGTTGCACGGGACCTTCAAGTAGTGACTGTATCGCGTGTAAAAACCTCAAGTTAGAGAACACTTGCGTGAATAGTTGTCCACACAACACATACTCAGTCATGAATCGTAGATGCATCTCCGAAGAAGAATGTAGAAAGCAAAAAAAACCACTGGAGAGTAACTTGAGCAAGGAATATCCCTACAAGCCATTCCAGAATGTCTGCCGAATTGACTGTCCCGTTGGTTACATGGATGATGAGTACAAAAATTTTACGACATGCAAGAAGTGTAACGGCCCTTGCCAAAAAGAATGCGGTGGTGCCAACATTGACAGCATAGCTTCTGCTCAAAGGCTCCGAGGATGCACCCGCATCACCGGAAGTTTAGAAATCCAAATCAGAGGAGGCAAGAACATCGTCAAGGAAATGGAAGACAGCCTTAGCATGATTGAAGAAATTGATGGCTACCTAAAAATCGTTCGTAGTTTTCCTCTGATTTCGCTAAACTTTCTCAAGAATCTTAAAGTCATTCGGGGCAATTTGATTGACAACGAAAAAAGTCTTATCGTGCTGGATAATCAAAATCTTCAGGAACTTTGGGACTGGGGAACGAAGAAGTCTATCAAGATCCTGTACAAAAATAACGGCCCCGGCAAGGTTTTCTTTCATTTCAATCCTAAGTTGTGCCTACAGAAGATTGAGAAACTGCGAGAAGTTGCAAAGTTGGAACCCTTCACTGAACTTGAAGTGGCATCAAACAGCAATGGTGATAAAAATGCTTGCAATGTAACGTTACTACATGTTAAAATTGATAAGAAAACATCCAATGCTGCGCTGATAAATTGGGAACCTTTTGAACATCATGATACTAGATCTCTCTTGGGTTATGTAGTCTATTTTATAGAAGCTCCATTTAAAAATGTGACTATGTATGATGGAAGGGATGCTTGTGGAGGTGATGGATGGAAGGTTGATGATGTTTCGCCGAGTCATTCACCTGGGGACATTAAAAACATTAATGAAGCAAAGCAGCCATTGTCGCATATACTCACAAAACTGAAGCCCTATACCCAGTATGCGTTTTACATCAAGACCTACACCATAGCCACAGAGAGGTCTGGCGCTCAAACCGAAATCACGTATTTCACGACACTTCCTGGTGCTCCAAGTGTAGTACAAAAACTATCAACGTACAGTAATGATAGCGATGTCCTGATTATCACCTGGCATCCACCAGCTGAGAAAAATGGAAATCTAACTCATTACCAGGTTACTGGCCGACATGACCCAGATGACCCAACATTTTTGGAACAGAGGAATTACTGCGACGAACGTGAGTTTTTATTAACTTTCTTAAGGGTGTTGAATTCAAGTACTAACTTCAAAATTCGATTTCTTCACTTAACTTTACAAATATTATAATGAGATATTTTTTCTCTCTGTAGTAGAACTCATTTTTCAAATACAAATATATATGTTTACAGAGCGAAAAAATGAAGTTAAGAAAAATGAAGAGATGGAATTTCTTTTTTTTTATGGATAAAATATTCAATTTGGGAGCTCTTGAAATTGTAGACGTTTAAATTTGTTTTTCAGCATTATCTGCTCCGGAGACAAGACCCGCAAAGGCAGTGTTAATAGAAGAAGAAAATAAAAAAGTCGAAGCAGAGAAGAATCTTATCACTGAGCCAGTGAAAGATACCTGCGATTGTTCTAGTCGAGAAGTAGATTCTTCCACAAGAGAAAAGGATGCTACAAATTCTATTGCCTTCGAAGATGCTTTACACAATCAAGTTTACATAAAGAGAACAAATACCCGTCGACGACGAGACGTAGAAGAATTTCTTGACGAAATGAATTCAATTATGAAACGGGAGGTCTCTACTAAAATTCTGGTAATTTTTTTTGTAATAAATATTCAACACTTATTTAATCTAAAAAAAAATAGTAAAACATATTTTCTTTTTCTTCTTTTAAAGGATTCAGATACTGCAAAAAAAGGCTTGGTTCGCGGCACAAGAAATTCAACCATTTACCAAGAAAACGAAGAAGAAGAATTTAAGCCAAAGGAAGTAATTGAAGATGGAAAACTAATAGAATTCGCAAAGAAGCTTCCTACTACTATGAACACTGTTGGCCCTATTACGTTTGTCATAAACAATTTACAACACTTTACGGCATATAATATCGAAATTACGGCTTGTAGAGAGAAACTCCCAAACGAACGTTCTAAAGAATATTGTTCAAATAAAGCTATGAAAACGTACCGAACAATGGCTCTGGAATGCGCGGATGATATTCCACCAGATTCTTTCAAAGTTACATCAACTACTAATAAAGATAATACTAGTCTTCCTTCTCCCGAAGTTAAACTTGAGTGGGAAGAACCGCCAAAGCCAAATGGTTTAATTGTTACGTATCAAATCGAATACAAGAATCGAGAAATACAAAATGTGAGTATAATTAAAAATCAATAATTGGTCAATTTAATTGTCATTCTTCTATTGTAAAAATTGAAATATTTCATTTTATTTATAGAATACTATCCAATTTTAATGCCATATGTATTTTTTTATTTTAGATAAAGCCAACAATAATATGCGTAACAAGAAAAGACTTTATAAAAACGAAATCTTATACGCTGAAAGATCTTCCAGCGGGAAATTACACAATCAAAGTACGGGCGGTGAGTCTGGCAGGATACGGGAATTACACTCAGGAGAAGATTGTTTACATTAACGAATACAATACGATGTCAAAATTTTGGATTATTTTCTGGATCGTTTTGTTATTCATTCTCATGTGCTTATCGGGGAGCAGTTTTTACTTTTGCAAACGTAAATTCATGCGCAACGTTCCTAGCATGAGATTAATTGCAACTGTCAATCCAGAATACGTAAGTACCGCTTACATTCCAGACGAATGGGAAGTTTCTCGAAAAAAGATCAATTTACTCCGAGAACTCGGCAATGGATCTTTCGGAATGGTTTATGAAGGTATAGCGAAAGACATCGTTAAGGGGAAACCCGAAGTACCTTGCGCTGTCAAAACTGTGAATGAAAATGCAACCGATCGGGAACGAATCGAATTCCTCAATGAGGCATCTGTTATGAAGTGAGTAGAAATATTTTTTAATTTGAACCGCCGCAATCATCACCAATTTTAAGTTAGAAGTTTAATCATATCCGAATAAATACTAATCAATTATGATCTTTTTCAGAGCCTTCAATACTCATCATGTGGTGAGATTGTTGGGGGTAGTTTCACGTGGACAGCCGACGTTGGTTGTTATGGAACTAATGACAAATGGCGATCTGAAGTCTTATTTAAGAAGTCATAGACCAGACATCTCTGATAATTTTTCCCGACAACCACCAACATTGAAAAGAATCTTGCGAATGGCAGTTGAAATAGCCGATGGAATGGCTTATCTATCTGCTAAAAAATTCGTTCACAGAGATTTGGCTGCGCGAAACTGCATGGTTGCCGAAGATTTAACCGTGAAGGTCGGAGATTTTGGAATGACGAGAGACATTTACGAAACTGACTATTACCGAAAAGGTACCAAAGGTTTGTTGCCAGTGAGGTGGATGGCTCCGGAAAGCTTGAAAGATGGAGTCTTTACAAGCTTCTCCGACGTTTGGAGTTACGGGGTTGTTTTGTGGGAAATGGTTACACTCGCTTCGCAGCCTTACCAAGGATTGTCAAATGATCAGGTAATTAACATTGGCTAAAAGTGAAATAGCGTAAACTGGTTCGAAATATTCTCTAATATTATTTTAAAACTATATTTACAACTTCCTTTCTTTTCAGACGCTTCGATATGTTATTGACGGGGGTGTCATGGAACGACCAGAAAACTGTCCTGATCCACTTTACGCGATGATGAGGGGAACCTGGAATCACAAAGCAACGAAAAGGCCCACTTTTATTGATATTGCGACTGTTCTTTTAAATGAGGTGCAATTGGATGACTTCGAGAAAATCAGTTTTTATCACAGCCCTGAAGGCATCGAAGCTCGCAATCAAAATGCTGCCCACTCCTTGCAGAACGACAAGTGAGTTATTTGTGGTATTTTAATCTAGAAGTATAAATGGAAGTATTTTAGAAGTAAATTGAGATTACTTTGGATTTTATAAATCAAGTTTAAGAAAAGATATTATAATTAGATAATTTCTCGCTCTGTAGCGGTACTCATTTTTCAAATAGTACTGCTGTACAAATTAAAAAGATACTTAAGTGAAAAAGTTATAATAAGTTGTAAAAACTTTACAGAGACCTCGAAATGGTGACCCTACAAGAATTACGAGAAGAAGAAGCCGAAGGCGAGGAAGATTCCCCCCTACGTCAAGACTTTGGAGATTTCGCAGACTTTGAGCCCCTTAGTCTGAAAGAGAATTCAAGTCCCAGATATACCTTGGATTCCTACAGTGACGGTTCAAAAACTTCAAATTTCCATGATTTGAATTCCTCAAAAGTACCTTTAAAAGCTGGTTTCGATGACTTTGATGGAGTTTCAGTCGAATCAATGGCTTCAAGTAAGGATACCTTAAATTTGCCTTTCGCAGAGGATAGTGTTAAGTCTGTGAAGAACTCGCCTTTCGCACAAAAAAAGAGCTCCTCCAAGGGAAATGTGAGTCAATCTTCCATGGCAACATCAGTGAGTCCTCAAAACTCGGCCAAGCAAACATTTCTTGACAGTCCGAGTCCCTCCAAAATACCTCGAGAAGATCCTGATTACGAAAACAGAAGTCCAGAGATCCTCTCATTGAATAAAAAAATACATAAGGATCCCTTGCGAATGAATTTTTCATCTTTGGACGCTATTGATATCGAGTCCAATGAAGGCGATAAGGAGAAAAAGCGTCGATCCGATTACGTAAACAGAAGTGAGACACTAAATAACGGATACATTGGTGGCGCGACCACGTAGTTATTTCTCCAAAGCGCCTTCAAAAATTGCCCTGGTTACAAGGTCATTGCTCGCAAACGTACTTCAAACAGTGAAAGAGTGCATCGTCGGGCATAAACAATAACGTAAGTGCGAAAATGGATTAAATAATTGGAGAATGTATTCGGACAATTTTTTTTTTATATGAATGAGGAGGATTAAAGTTTTAAAGTAACATAAGCTACGAACGTAAGGTACATTTTACACTTTTAGACGTAATACAAGCCGCGAATCGAAAACAAGATTCCGATTGATATAGAATCGATATTCCTTATTCCTTATACGGGTGTAGAAAGCGTCTTAATTCCGTCTCCCTGATTAGATTTAACTTTGCTACGTGTGTACAGATTTTCATTAAAAATTCGTGATGCATGTCCACAAATCGGTGCGAGTCTATAATTGCGAACTCGTATCAAATGCATTATTATTGAGTGGAGTATCGATGGACAGTATTAATGTCTCTCGTGTGCATGCCGTGGCAACCACCTTGACCTACGTAGTATTTAAGTCAATATCAAAGATCGAATTTGATTAATTATTTATAACATAAAACATAACTAAACTACAAACAACATCTCCGGTTTCCCAGACGAGATACTCGTCGTTCGAACTGATTAAATAGGCTACTAAGTGTTAAAAGAAGTTCTAAAGAAAGAATATTTCTGGAAATGTTTTCAAGAATATTCGTGATGAACCTTGAAGAATACAAATTTCAATCATTTGATACTTCAAAATTTCTCATTTAGAAATAATTCAAAAAATAAGTTTGAATTTTATTAGATTCACTTGAATTTAGTTTAACTTACTTTGAATTTAGTAGATTTCAGTTTGAATTCATTTTATTTAAATTCAAAAAGAGTGAAATCAAGAGTTGAGCTAAATTTAATTTACTTCGAATTCTTGATGTAATTTAAATTCAGTCAATCAAATCAATTACAAGCCCCGAATCGATCAGTATCCGAAATTTTAATTTCTTAATTGATTCGAGTAAATACTTCGTTTTGAAAGTGTATTTTCACTTCTCTCGAGATTATTCTTTAGAATATTCCCCGATTTTAAATTCTTAAGAACTGAAAAACACTAGTCTTAGTTATCCAAAGTGGTGACAGTTTTGAAGGGCGCCTATCTTCCGAAAGTATGAAATTTCGTCCAATCGAACGTCGACGATGAAAGGAATGAAAGGAATGAAATGAATACTGACAACCATTTTGCGAATGACATTATTGCGAATCTAAATTAATTAATTGATTAATCTAGAATAAATTGCAATGACCATCTCATACCCGGAGGTGGTTCAGAATGTTCCCAAGCATAGCTGACGACCCTCACTAAAATCACTAGTTCGGGCTTTTTCGGAAAATCGAAAATGTATCCTGTAGCGTTCTTCCTCAAGTCATCCTCATTTAAATTCTATATAAAACATAGAAATTCTAGAGTCTTAGCGACAGATTCTGAACCATCTTGCACACAATGTTCTCGCAGCGATTGAGTTGAGAAGTATGGTGCTTTTTGAAATTGGCGTGTTCAATTTGTTGTTGTGGGAGTAGAAATCGTCCGAGAGTTTCAAGTCGGCAATACTATACGAGATGTTTTACCACCAAATGTGTTTGAAGAGCACCTTGCTTTATTTAGCTTGTTCAATATACTTAGAGACTATTTACAAGCCAAGACCTCAACAGTCACAGCGATTATATCCAACTTTTACAATGTTTCTCAGACCCATTTCCATTTTTTTTTTAAATTTCCAAGCGCTGAAAAACAAATTAAAGTGCCAAACATTTTGCAAACACGAAATCTAAAAAAAAAAAAAACGATATTTAGTTACTTTTAGTGAATTAAAGTAAGCTGTAATTATTTTTCATATGTAACATATTCAAGGTGGTCACTAAATTTAAAAAATAGAAACACAAAATTGATTATATGACGAATTTTAACTCGACCAAAGATTTGCTTTTTACTTTGGTCATACTACAAACAGTATAAATACAGTGAAAAAAATTGCCGAAATATTGACACCAAAGAGTTTTGAGAAAATGTTTGGGGCGTAGTACCAATTTAAAAAATATTAAATGACCACTTTGAATAATCCTAATTCTGAAACTTAAAACTTTTTTCGCTGCATATAGCATAAATGTCTGAAATATATATTTATAAAAGCAAGTCTTATCTTTCAAAATGGGCAATACTGTTAAAAATATTGTATTAAAGTTGGAGGTGATTCGCGACTGGAACTTGAGCTATGTTCCTTAACAATGTTGAAATCGAACAAAGGTTCAAGTACAATGAGGTGGGCTTGACGCAAATCACACTATGTAAAATATATGTCTGTGTATATCCATTCTGTTTCTTGGAGCCAGTGTACAAAACGAGACAACCGCAGCGAAAACAAGTTTATAGAATATTACAGAGCATTTTCATTTACAAATTCCAAACGGAAAACAACTTTGCAAATATTTTTTTTTCGTTTATGAAATGCGTCAAAATGTGGTGAAATAAATAAAACAAACTAGAAATATTTGGTGCTATCGCATTTTGTCTCTTGCTCCAGGAAATCAGGTTCAAAGTTCAGAGGCATATTATGCTTTCATGTAGAGGAGAGAACGTAGACTGTCTTAGCCCAGTGAGAGCCAAGATTGATGACGGATGAAAAAGTCGACCCCTTGAAAGCTGTTAGAGAAAAAAAAAGTATCATACGAATTTCAAGCGACGAAAAAAAAATGGATAATATGCGAGCAACGCAATATACAGTTGAAACTAGACATAATGAGCCTCAAATACAAGACTGATTAGCTAATCCTCTGTATAAACTTGTAATCTCCCACTAAGTTAAAGCTATAAAACAAGATGGTAGAAGTTCCATATTTTATTCACATCTACGAAGGCTATCACCTTTTGTTCACTTTGCTAAATAACCGTTTAAAGTATAATTAGTTAAGTAATTATTAAGGACCGAAGTACCAGTGACCTAATAGAGAAAACCAATTTTATTTGCAATGCTTTACATTACACGACAACGTATGTTTTTTTAACAGATCAGTGGAAATCGTTGTACAGATTTGTATAATATAATAAGTTTGTAATTAGATAACGAAATTATAAGACTCGAAGACATCCAACTTTGTATTCAACGTTCCTCCGAATGAAAAAACGTGCTTTAAACATTTCTGGACTGAGTACTGAAATTAGTTTCAGCTAATTTTATCTTTAGTAATTTATCAATTTTTTTTTTTCTTAAGGATTGCTCTCATTGTAAATTAGTAATGTAATTGTAATTAGAGTTTCTACAAATTGAGAATCAACTTTTAATCAAATTTAATTAATCGTTAGAGAAAATAAATATTTTGGATTATCAATTCTGTTTATAGGAACTCTACATACAATCATCTTTCCTCTAACAAAAACCTACTTAAAGGCTTCTGTATAAAATTATGTATTTAAAGATTTACTCCAAGTACAGTCAATCTCAAAATTATTAAAATATTTTACATTTATAATCTCGGCGAAGTATATCAATTTTTAATTGTTACGAATTTAAAAAGTAAAATTTAAGCGAAATTTAGAAAAAAAAAATAGGTGTTCTTGCTTTTGACTTTATTCCTGGAAATATGCTGTTCCTTTTTAATCAAATTAGTTTATTTTGTAATTATACAATTATTATTATTATATAGTTATCATTATATAGTTGTAATTATAGTTATAATTATTATAATAGATAATAATATCTTGATAAACTTTGAAGAAGATTTTACAAGGAGTAAATCTTTAATAATTTTGTTCATTTTAAATTCAAAAAATAAATACATAAGAGCAATTTAGTTTACCCAATTATACATTCATAATAATAAATATTTTTAGCTAATACGAGTCAATAAACCTTCCTCTCATATAGACGAAGGTTTATTGACTCTTATTAGCTAAAAATATTTATTATTATGAATGTATAATTGGGTAAACTGAATTGCTCTTATGATAAAGTTTCACATGCCTTTAAATTAAGTTTAAAGGATTTCAGGGTAATATGATTCTTAACAGAAGGATAGAAGAAAGTCTGAAAGTGTTATGATTGTACCTTAGGACTCTAAAATTTTTTCTAAATTTTTGATTGACTCACTTCTTGACTTCTTAATACACATAACTTTACCATTGTTTGAAACATGTATGTACAAAGAATTCATATTTTACCTTTTTTTTTTTTTTTTTTTTTTATAATTAAACGTTTTTCTATTAATCTTTGTTGTTTGTTTTTCATTTCCAGATTGAGGAAATTTATTTTAGTTCTTTACTGAAGAACAGAAGTAATGTAGCAGAAGCCTTTAAGATAATATTTTTTTTTTTGTTTTTTGAGTTATTTGATTTCTATATAAACTATACCTACGCAATTTTTATCGCGGGGATGCATGTCTCAATTTCTGAATATTCACAGCTGTGCTGTTTTCTCTGCCTAGTTCTGATTGTACCACGATTGATCCTTTTCTTCCGTCTCTTCGAGAAGTTATGCATAAACCATTTTTTTTTTTAAAGAAGAAAAGGAAAATGGTTTAAGCCCACAAACTCGAAGCAAATACGCACTGACAGATTCAAGTGTTGACATTATATGCCAACAGTGTATCAACTATATCATAAATAATGAAAAGCTTCGCTTTTATTATGAAGTATTTAATAGGATGAATCAATAAATTAACTTTTTAATTTCTTAAAATGACTTTTTAGGTAAAAAATATGTGAGTGTAATTCTTAATTAAAAAAGGATACTTCATTGGGAAATTTCTTTTGTTAAAAAAATTTTCCGAGTGAAAGCGTCCTTTTTTATTGTTCCAATTAACTTAAATTGGGTTTTTTCTCTAATTATTTCAAGGTATACATACTTTAATTTCAAAAATTAAAAAATTGAATTTGTTGATCTATCCTAACTTTTAAGGTAAAACGGTAAACGCTTAGATTAAATACACATGAATAAATAAAGGAACTTTCTATTTTTACGGAGTATTCCGTAAAAATAGTCAATGTTAAATATAAAAAATATATATATACACATGTATATATTCTCATTCGTAATTGTCGCATACAATTAAGAAATATGTTTCTAATGTAATAGAATTTCGCGAACCGTGTTTATATCAGGAAGAGAGATTGACTCGCCGTTATTTCGGCCTAGTGTTTTTTGGGCCCTATGTAAAATATAGTAGGTAATTAAGAGTTGTTTATAAGATTAAGTCGTGAATCAGAAATTGCATGTCTATGCCTGGATGAATGTCAGAGCTCGTTTCAAAAATTGTATATGTAGGGGCGCTGAAAATAATGGACACAACTTGGCTCTTCAAAAATATTTATACTTGTATGAATTTTATATTCACGACTCTAAATCACTAGATTAAATAATTAGACTAGTGAATTGGAATTGTAATCATGAATATATTTATACAAAATTTTCTTCCTAAAAAAGTGATTTTTGAAACTTTCTTGAGAAGAAATTAAATGAATATTTGTTCCATACACTTTAACTAAAAAAAGGCTGATTAAATAGATATACATCGTATTTGTAATAATAATGTATTATAACTGTATTTTGTTTTTAAAGTCTTTTTAAGAACTCCTGAAGCTTGAGAAATTAAGAAAATTATTTTTCTTTTCCCCTATAAAATTAACAAATTTTGAAAACTGTTTGAAAAATTCGGCGCCCCTGGTCGCACGAATATCGATTAGATTACTGTAATTCAATAAAAAAAAACTGTGTAATTAAATTGCTATGTGCCAGCATTAGTGTGAAATGTTGGAATTAACTGAGCCTTGTGCAAAAATTCGGCGAATTTCGTATACATACAAGCAAATCACATGTATTTTTAGAAATTCTTCATGTCGAGGGGACTCATTTTTTATTTTTACCAGTCCACCAAACCAATTTTTATATTTGTTTAAATACAAGTACATAAGTGAAATGTCACGAAATTATAGTGTGTAGTCAAATTTTTTCTTCGCATGACCGATTCATTAACATTTAGTATAAGAAAGCAGCATTGAAAACAATTTTCTTCAATGAAGATCATCCTAGAAGATTGCAGAAATTTTTTCCAAGAAAAGAAACTTCAACTGTAGTCACTTTGAACAAGGAACAGTATCCTAAAAATTAACGCTTCATATAAAATAATCATAATCATTAACCACTACTTAGTTAGATATAACAAAAATCTCGTGTTAATAAGATTGCATAGGACTTGACAAATATTAAAAGTATTTGATACAACGAAAGTAGATTAAAATAGGTCGTGTATTATAGTATAAAATTTATGTTGTAACTAATTGCTTAGGACATTTTTAGGTATCGTTTATGTGCTCAAAATCATGCAATTAAATAGTAATTTTTAACTTTTAAGATTAAGGATAATTTAACACTTTTTTATAGATGATTTTTAATTGACATTTATATTGATTTTCACTTCCATATAATTCTAAAGCACTTTTAATGACTAGTCTCTAATTTTTTTAAGGCTTTTGTTTCGCTAACATGATTATAATGATTATAATTTTCGCTAAAATGATTATTAATTGAAAGTATATTTGGAATATTTTTGTAAAATAGACATGCTAAATATTTTTACACTGCCTCTCTATGCAATATTAAATTTATTAATTAATTTATAAACATTTTGTTCTCAATTATTATAAAATAGTTTCACGATATAATAAAAAATATTAAAAAATATATTTTTTACGAGAAATAGCTACTACTGCAAATCGTGGCATCAAAACTTATTAATTTTATTCTTCTCTTCACGTCCATTCATGAAATTGAGTCCAAGAATATTGCCGGACTCGTTTTGTGTGAGTCTGAATCTGACCCTGATTCAAGTTTCAAGATCAACTCGTCTTGTTACTCGAATTCCTTTCGTAATTTATTACGTATAAAAATTTATATCTTTAACTTTATGCTACATACTTTGATTTTCATTTACAACTCAGAAGTAACTTTATAATATGCAGAAGACATCCACAAATATTTGATTTTCCTTAAAATTTTTCAGATAAAAAAACGAAAAACTATATTTTGTACTATTTTCTTGCAGCTTGCAGGTCAGATTACAAAGTTTTATGCTTATTAGACTTCAGAATACATAAAAGTACAGTCGCCCAAGGTCTGTTTACATATCGGGGGATAGAAATTTAAGGTCAAGAGCGATTTTAACTGAGCATTTCTTATTTATTTTTTACTTCACTCATTTTTAAAATAATAAAAAAATATTTAATCAGTGCATACTTGGAAAAGCCAAGTGAAATTGCTTTAAAAATCGAACTCGAAAGACGAATAGAAAGCAGAGTTGATTGAGGGTTTCGTGAGAAAGCATATATCCTTTATGTATTCTTCTGAGTCATTTGAATGATAGAGTGAAGGCAATCTTGGTCTTATAATTATCAACCATCCCTGAGGAATGGTTTGGTTGATGTGAAAAGTGCAAATTAATGTCGGCAATTTCCAATTTTAGCCACACTTTTCAATTTCAGAAAGAAATGAGAGCAAGGAGTTTTCACTTTTCGTTTCATATTGTTACTTCATTTTATGTGCTGAAATTCAGTAAATTAATTCAACATAATATTGACAAATATTTAAAACAATTTTTTTAATTTAGTGCCCAGCTATAAATTCAATACATTTTCTACAAGTTATGTTTACTAACTTGTAATATTATTATATTATTTATTTTTAAATTTATATTATATAATGTCTCTAACCCATATTATTTATAACAAAAAAGGTTTTTGTTTCCAAGAATTTTTATTGAGAGGTTTTAATGTATTTTGGGGAATTTCAAAGTTCCTTATTGAATTTTAAAGGATTTCACGAGATTTTTATGATTCGTAAAATATTTTGTGAAATTGTAAAGGATTTCATGGAATTTTAATAGATTTTAAAGAATTTATGACATTTTATAGGATTTTAAATATTATAGTGAAATTTTAAGGAATTTAAATATGTTTCTAGGAATTTCAAAAGATTTCAGCGAATTTCAAGGGATTTCAATAAGTTTCCAAATAATTTTAAGAGATTTTGACGAATTTTAAGTAATTCCTCGTGCAATTTAAAAATATTTCAAAAGATTTTTAAAAGATTTTGTGGAATTTTGAAGGATTGTAGGAAATTTTAAGAGATTTTTAGGAATTTTAAAACAATTAGTGAAAATTTAAGGGTTTTCATGAAATATTAACAAATTTGAAGGGATTTTGTCGAATTTCAATAAATTTCAATGAATTTCAAGAGATTTCCAAGATTGTCATGAGAGATTTTTACGAATTTTAAGTTTTGTGAAGTGATTTTAAATTTCAAAAGATTTAAAGAGATATTATACGAAATTTTTGAAAATCATATTTAGAAAAAGAATAATTTCTATATTAAATGGGCGAGAATAACACTTCAACATGAATGAATTCAATATAAGGAGAGAAGTAACACTATACAGAAATAACGGTCACTCTTTTGCGGTAAATATATTCGAATGGTGACATCCATTGCGAATCAGTAATTCCGTAAAGGAGAAAAAATTGTATATATCATTTACAATCAAAGGTCCCTGATAAATTTCGTTTAAAGTTTGAATGATCTATATAATTTGGATTGGAAGTAATTTTTAATACAAAGCAATTTTTAAAACGAATTTAATGAAAAAATTATGATAATTTACTATGTATATAGCTTTTGTTTTTCTTTTCCTTTTGCAGTAATTGAAAGTAGGAAAAATTTGCATTAAATTTGCAGTATTAATCAAAATGTCTAAGATTCAGATACAAGCACTATGCCAATGATAGGATCGACTACAAGCTACACAGTCGTTGTCCTCCTTCTTGAGAGCATCCACCAATAAAATCACCTGCCGCATACTTCCGAGACTCACCAACATCTTTCTCTCTTGTGATCTTCACAAAAAATTCGCTTTCACGAAAGCTGCCCACTATATTGGCCTTTTTATTTTCTCGTTCCATCATCCTCTATTCTGCATGTTTCTGACGACATT
The DNA here is from genome assembly GCA_904066005.1 of Synergus itoensis. Classification (NCBI taxonomy): domain Eukaryota; kingdom Metazoa; phylum Arthropoda; class Insecta; order Hymenoptera; family Cynipidae; genus Synergus; species Synergus itoensis. The sequence continues at coordinate 1,236,266 of CAJFCP010000128.1, read as the reverse complement.
GACTTTCAGTTCCATCTTTTCATATACAATTTTTATGCAAAGATTTGCGTTCATTTTAATTTATCGAGATGGTTTTATCTGGTTTTATCAAAGCCTTTTTTTTTAAGATGTGCAGAGTCAACTTTAATGATCTGAAGTGATAAGAAGACATAGGATGATCAATTTGGTGGAATAAAATTCATCGGAATTAACAAGAGATCTAGAAAATTAACATTTCTTTTTTGCAGAAAACGGAATCATGATTGTGACCACTGCACTAACTAACAGCACCGTTCTTTACACCGTTTGTGTTTCTCGTCACTAACTTGGACACGGTATTCCAATAGCCGCAGAACCACGATTGTTAGTCAGGCGATTATCTCAATCCGTTAGCTGGTCGAAACACATTTAATTCCCAAAACGCCATGCATACAAAACATCTCTAGATTACTTCTAAACTTTGCGGAAAGTGTCTTTTAAATACTTCTACTTGAGTTACATTTTTATAATCATTTTTATAATATAATAATTTTAGATTTTTATTTTTCAGATCCAGAAACTTATTTTTGTGTGTGAGATGGTATCAGCTATCCTCAGAAAGTTGTATGCAGAATTTGCAAGAAAAATTGTCTAATAATAAATGTTAGTAAGCCTTCTGTCCGAACCAGGCAATGTGTTGCATCACAATTAGCGCAAGAAAACTTGCAAAGTGATTTAAAGCGTAAAATGTTAGTTTGTTCCTCATTCCGGAATCCGAAGCCGTCACGAGCTGGTGATCATCTCAGTCAACTAGCATGGCGTGAAGTCATCGGCCGACAGATTTGTCGCCCGGTACTCACATCAGTAATACGATGTTAATGCAATGTTATGTAAATTTGCCTGTGAACTCGGCATGAACAATTACGAGAAAAAGCGTGATGTAGTATGCCACAAATGAAGCCAAAACGCCGCGTTCCAGCAACCCAGATCTGAGGGAAATATACCGTTAAAGTGCGCCTTAAGGCTCGGCTACTCTTTCAGTTTCAGCGCTCAAACTCTGCGTATCTATAGCTCTGCAGTACAAAAATCTGAGTATAAATAATGGAAATGCTTCATTGACTTCAGTGATCACCTTCCATCTTATGCTTTTCTCAGTCGAATTTGATTTTGATGTTGCAACATTTGATGTTGCATTCACAGGGTGGTCAATATCAAGAAAAAGTCAGGGAAATGCGAGCACTTGTCAGGGAATATAGAAATTGACATTTATGCTATGTTATTTTTGTCGTATTGCATATATAGATTTTACAGTTTATTTAACAGATTTTATAAATTTTCCAAGTACATATTTCGAAGGATTATATAGAATTTCCAGGCATTTTTTGAAATTCTTTGGTTTCTAATGATTTCAAGATATTTTCAATAAATTTAAAATATTTTGAGAAGTTTCTAAGAATTTAAAGGGATTACAAGAGATTTGTATAATATTTAAAAGATTTAGTGGAATTTAAAGGACTTGATGAAATTTTAAGGGATTATAAATATTCTCGTGAAATTTTAAAAGGCTTGTAAGAATATTAAGAAATTTTGATTTTTTTTAGAGTGATTTTAAGGGATTTGATTGAAATTTGAAGGAATCTCACAATATTTTTATGATTTATAAAATATTCTGTAGAATTTTATGGAATTTCAAGAGGTTTTCAAGAATTTTAAGAAACTTGTAAGGGTTTTGTGAGGTTTTTGTTTCTATGAATTTTTATTTAGAGGTTTTAATGTATTTTAGGGAATTTTAAAGGATTTCATGGAATTTTAATAGATTTTAAAGAATTTATGAGATTTTATAGGATTTTAAATATTATAGTGAAATTTTAAGGGGTTTAAAAAGATGTTTCTAGGAATTTTAAAAGATTTTGAAGTTTTTTGAGGAATTTAAAGGATTTGAAATGATCTTTAGGAATTTTAAAACAATTAGTGCAAATTTAAGGGTTTTCATGAAATATTAACAAATTTTAAGGGATTTTTTTCGAATTTTAAGATATTTCTAGGAATTTCATAAAATTTCAATGAATTTTAAGAGATTTCCAAGATTGTCATAAATTTGAAAAAATTTTACGAATTTTAAGTTTTGGGAAGTGATTTTAATTTTCAAAAGATTTAAAGTGAGATACGAAATTGTTGAAAAATTTCAATAGTATTTTCACTGAAAATTTGTTCGCATTTTTAATACTTTTCTGTTAGGGAAATGAAAAAATTGAATCTTGTGGCCACCCTGATTCAAAATACTAAGTGCAGTGCCTTCTATAAAATTCCACTAAACAATTCCCACAAACGCGTATCAAGGATCTCCAGGAGACCATCCATTTCCGATTTCTCTCTTAAATTCCTGCGCCTTTCGTTCTTCTCATTTGAACCCATTGAACATCACATTTTGCGGGAGAAAGCCCACATTATTATCCCAAGAGAAGCAGCGACGATATCACTCATTCAGAGAGAAGAAATGACGCTACGAAAACAGCTTTTCTATCACGTTGCAGAGATTTTTTTGAAAATACATTATATACATAATGCATAATATGCAGTTATGCACACTGTAGCAGACTCCAATGCAAAATAAGCATAAAGATTTAGAACCTCGTGCCTCGTGTCATGAATGTCTATTCAGCAATGGATAAGAACGACTAAATATAAAAGGAGCCGTTGTGAGCACGAGTATGCAAACCCTATGGTGTGAGAAGTATTATACACTTATTTCAACTCGAGAAAGGAGATTCTATTCAGGAGAGAGGCCGATTTTCCTCATTGGCGAATGAAGTTCGTGAAAAACCAGGACGAGACTGCAGAGATCGTCCATGGCGAACGGAAACGATAGAATCCCCGACTTCCATCTAAGATGTTTCTTCACTGTGCAACATTCCGTCCCACGGACGTTTTATGGAAGTTCAAAAAATTATTCGCATTATTAGGCATATTCTGTAATTAAACTGCCATTTACTTCCTAACGATATTGCCGCTAACGCTACTCTAAACTGCTTTTAGCGATTTCGTAGTATGTAATTCAAGTTGGGCTTTACATTCTTTGATTTGATTCTTGGACACTTGATCACAGACATCTGATCATGAGCACTTTCTTCGCACTCCCTTAACATTCAGTAACAAACAGCAGAGGCGAATTACGTGTCTTGTAAACATGACATGAAATTTGCTTCAAGTTTGCATATTTATGATCTGCGTGTGAATGTATACTTATAGATAACGTAATACTTCTTTAATTCGGAAAAGTGTATTTCTCGTGTTTCCGAATCGTGAATTAGGTATTATAGAGTGAAGTAATTTTACTTCACTTTCCCCCCTCCCGACTTTCCCCTTTCACTACATCCTCTCTCTAAAGGCAAGAAATTCCTTCCTGTCCTTCGAGCCGCTGAAAGGCCAACAGGCGCATTTTCTGCAAAATACTAATGTTATCTTATACATCCAATACTTCCATATTCACCATAAAATTGCCAATATTCCCGATGCCGAAATTAGATGCTCGAATATCTATTTCGAACTAATGAGCAACTGAACTTATTGATAAAAATATCAATGATTTGTGGAATTTTAACGAATAATTTCAATAAGTATCGCGAAAATTGACAATGGTTTGAAGAAATGAGAAAACATTTTTTTACATTTAATAACTTCCAGAGTTTTGGAGGCATTTGAACGACTCTTGCATAAGATTGTCAGGAATGACCGCCGGGTTCAGAAAAATCAAGGAAACTCAAAATTCAACAACCCGTTTTTGAGTTATAGCCAAAAAATGACTTTCTGGAAATTTTGCATTTTTCAAACCTTGTGAAATTATTGGGTTGAAGTTTCAGACGTCTAGTCTGACGAATTTTTTTATTTCATTTTTATTTACTAGCAGAAATTTACCTGGCGTTGCTCGGGATTTTAAGAGATTTCAAAGGATTTTAAAAGTATTTTAAGCGATTTCGTGATTTTTTAAAAAGTGTTCTGAAGAATTTTAGTAATTTTAAGTGATAAAAAGATTTTGAAGGATTTAAAAAATTGTTAAAGAATTCTAAGAGATTTTATTTGATTTTAGAGAATTTTATGAATTTTTAAAACAGTTCGTAAGAGTTATCAAAAGGATTTTTCAGACATTTTTATCGATTTCAAGAGATTTCAAGGGTTTATAGGGAATTTTAATAAATTTCAAAAAAATTCATCAGATTTTCAACAGATTTAAAGTTATTTAAAATTATTTTCAGGAACTGCAAGGAATTTGAGTAGATTTCAAGTTTCAAGTAATCTTAATGAATTCCACGGAATTTCGAAATATTTTTATCGATTTCAAGATATTTTACATGATTTAAAAGATTTAGTAGGGATTCTAGAGGATTTACAATATAATATTTCGATTTAAAATGTTTTTAAAAAGGTTACAAATATAAGATTGAAAATTTAAAAGAAAATTTTATTTAAAAAGTTCGAAAATAGTTTCCAAATGTCTCAAAAATCTCTTAAAATTTCAGGAAAAGCCATCTTCTTACAATCATTATAAAATATCTTGAAAAACCCTTACAACACTAAGGAAAATATTTTGTACAACAAAATATGTTTTTTTGGCTGAAAAAAATTTTTGTTGGTTTAACAAAACGTTTTCTTGACCCAAAAAAAATTTGGTTGAGCCAACAAAAAAATTTTGTTGCAAAAATACCAACAAAATTATTTTGTTGTCCGGACCAAACCTTTTTTCAGTAAATTTTTACAAAAATCTTTGAATTCTCTTAAACTTTCTTTAAATCTTGTAAAAATCTCTGAAAAATCCTTTTGAAAACTGGACAATTTTTATTGTTGATATTTTTATTCCAATAAATCTAAAAAAAATCGTCAGACTAGACGTCTGACGATTCTGAAACTAAGACGTCCAAATTCTGAAACTAAGTGAAGCAAAGAATGTCAATCAAATTGGCGAAAATTGGTAATGGTTTGGAAAAATGGAATCTTTTTTCTAATCACTGAGGAAAGTTAGCAGATAACATGGGAAGCGTTGTGCCCGAGGATCTGCATTCGAATGATTTGAGATATGTACATGTACATGATACATGGTGAGCTAGAGCTAAGCTAAACGGTGGCTATGCGGGGCCTTTCGAAACACTGCAACTATCAATGTAGTTTCTGATGTTGATGTTGGTGGGGCCTGAGGAGTTCACAGTTCCAGAGGAGGGCGAACCACCGTGTTCGTAATCAAAGAGACGAAAGAGGCGATCCATGGCGCGGAAGAAAGTCTGTCTACCAACCAACAGAGTCAGTCCAGCACCGCGCGTTGTTCCGAAAGCACGTGAATCTCAGATTTCTGTTTCACGGTGACACGTGCCACATGTCGCTCATCCCTATGTATTGACAACCTTCGCTTTAATCACTTTAATGCATAAACAATACTTAACAATGTCATGAGATAAGTTCAACAAACTATCTCTGAGAGGCATCATCAAAAGCGATAAGACCATACTGTGAATTTTTCGTGTTCAGATTACTGTGGATAGGTTTTACAGTTTTTGATTACTTTGAAGTTCAGGTGTGGCAGATATTCTTTGTGACTGTGATTGTTGTTAATACACGGAAATTGAATCTACTGACCCAGGATTGAATGGTATGTAGAGTGTTCAACAATATGATATGATAGTATGTATTGTTGGGTTGATACTGTTCTCCATGTTTGAATGTAGAAGATAAAAATGTTAACTGAAGGATAATGAATTTTTGATTTTGATGAAATTGATGATTTCTTTCTTCTTACTTCTTAACTGAAGAAAAATGTTCGTGAAGAATTTTTTGCCATAGGTTTCAATTATTATTGACATTGGACAGTCTTAACAAAAAAGACTATTGTTAACAATATAACAAAATTATCAGAATATTCCTGTGGCAAATGAAAGTGGACAATTTTTCTAGTGGTTGATCTAATAACGTGCCTTATTAGATTTGTAAATATATAAGTCCATAAATAGAGGCACCCGACTTTGCAACACCAGATAATTGAAATTAATTGCAAAGCGCCTTCGGATTGTATATAATTTATTCTAAAATGACTCTCTGCAATGTGGAAATTGTAATTATCGCAGAATCTGCACCTTAAGCGTCTTCTGAATGGTATGTAAACCAGGTTATCTGAAACCAGTAAAACTACATATATACAAGATTAAAACTCTTGAGCAAGAAGAAAAAGAAGTTGAGCCTTTTTGATCATTATGAGATTAAAATTACTTGAAATGTTTTAACAGGATGACGATAGCATAAATTGTAAATGTCGATTGCGGCTTGTTAACGTAATATATATGGCATAAACATGTCACTCCCTTTTTCGCATGGTCCAACGTATTCCACGTTCCTACCGCCAAGTGTAATATTGTCCATGGCATAAACAAAGCCTTAAATAGTGTAGAGTTCCGCCCATTTTATTCACAAGTCACGCTCGCAGCTTTTTCATTGAATTTACACTCTTAACAATGTCTATCTTAATCTGTTGGAGTGTATAAACTTCATGACCTCTTACTTGACCCATATTAACGATTCAAATGTCACTGACATAATTACTTAAATCCGTAACGTGGACCCTAAAAAGGTGCTGCACCCTTTTACTCAAATATTTTTGAGCTTATTGTGGGATTCAAGGGTCAGCTGAAAATAAGAACATTCGAATTAGGAAGCAAAAATCTTTAGAAACGATTTTTGTAAATTTGATTGTTAAATATTGTGCGAATTTAAATTATGGCGACATAAATATTACAAATAGAGCATAATATAAACATATACATGTTTACATGCTGAACTTGAAGTGTGACACTGTAAACATGAGATAATTATACAAAGAAGGGATTATTGTCGTAAAAGGATGTTACTCTTTATTAAGAGCAGAAATGAGAAGCGCGTGCCGAAGGTATATAGAAAAATTGTGCAGTCTGCCATTGCAGCACATTGCAATCACTCAGTATCAAGAAAGCGCTCTCTTTATCCATTTACGTGCACGCATTCCCGTGGCTTCGTTGAATGTCATGGAGATATCAAGCCATATTTTATAACTGCGTGGACTTTTTTTGTCTTATGTGCAAAAATGTCATTTATCTGGAATAATATTAAAATAAAAGGCATAATTCTTTTATTACGGATAATATTTTTATCCGTGATAAGCCCAAATCTAAATAACATTCCAAAAGTATCTGGGAAGTAAAATAATGGTCTAATGAGAACTTCTCGTTTGAAACATTAGTCAGAATAATTTTATTATTGAATACCTGATCATAGAACTTGTCTCAACAAGCGAGACGTTCTTGAGATCACCTTTGTCATTATCATTATAACGGAGATCATCAGTTTGCGCGTGAGTGAAATGAGAGGAATATGCAAAAGTTCTAGTGAAAGAATGATGACATTTGTTTCATAGCTGGGCGTCTTGTCAAGCCCACAAGTTATTTTAATCAAGTTTTGATTTTTCTTTCAATATTATGACTTATTAATCATGTTTTTCTATTATATTCTTCATTAGTCCTTGCTTTGCAATGCAGTGAGGAAGTAAAATTCGCAAAATGGCATCTTATAATCTTAATTTAACTGATTCGGAAATTTTTTAATGCAGGAAATTCATAAATAAAATAAAAACTTTCTAGTCTTCTCCAATAAGAGTTTAAGACTCGTTCCTTGTAAACAATTTACATCTTGCGATGGATAGCTTTTCCAGTGTCTAGTTATTATATACATAGTTTAGTGACCATTTTGCGAAAGACAATTTTAACTACTTACCTTTTTAGGCCAGCGATTCGATGATTCTATCGATTCTTGTGTTTATGGATAAAAACTGATTTCGATTTCAAAACTCAACGATCAAATTACCATTTCGCGGTACATTTATTACGACCACGAGCGTCAATTCTTGGAGATAGTATTTTTTCCTTAGTGGTAAACTTGAAATTCAATTAGAAGGAATTACCGAAAACAATCTTGTGAATTTTACTACATTTTTTACAATTTTACTAATTCTCAAGCGATTTCTAGGCGAAGAAATCCACGTGGAAAGGAAATCCACGTGTATTAAGGAATTTCACGTGTATTTCCATGTGAAATTCTTCTATGAGTTTTTGTACCCTGGTTCCTGGTAACTTTTGATAAAATGAGATCCAGTTCCGCGCATCGACACTTCCATTAATTAGTAGAAAATCTAGAAACCAGTTTCTGACAGCAGACGATGGCATTTTGCGAATTTTTTCCATTCCTCACATCTCACATTCTAACATATTAACATCAACGACGATTGCTTGGGGCTTGATTCGTAGGTGCGTTTGCAGGCGATTTTCTACCTCCGAGGTACCGATATACCAACCTACGTGTATACCCACCACAGGTGTAATTATTCTCGATCACGTGAAAGTTTCAGTATATACCTACATGAATAACGCGTCAAGCTGTCGGGACCTTGTTCCACGGGGAATTGTGGTGCACGTAAATAAATAAAAGAATAAAAAGACAAACCAAAACCTAAATGCCAAAGAAATTGCAGACTGAAAAGTAAATTTTCATTTTTTTTCATAACTGCCGATAATAAGTTTAACAATTATGATAAACAGGTTTCTACTCTTGATAAATATGTGTTACGAGTTCAGAGTTTCATAAAAAATAGGCATTCTTGAACATAACTCAAAAAAGTTTTAAAGAGCAAAATTACAATTTTTTAAAAGGATAAGGTAATAATTTGAAAACTGTAAAGAAGTTGCATAAAAGTTAAAAGGACAGTTTTATTCAACTTCTGATAAAAAATTTTCCTGATGAGTAAGTGTCTAAAATTACCATCTAAAAAACTTGTATTACATCAGTAATGCAAGTTTCTAAGAGTGAATCTAAGAACTCACGATAAAATGTAATTTTTTCAACAAACAATGATTTGTTGAGCACTCATACTTTCTTCTTCCTACTGGGTTAATGAAACCGAACGACTATTTTGCCACAAAATAATGTACCTGTCGGGAATTTAAGTAATGAATGAAACACGCTGTCAAAACCCCCGGAGCGTGTCAGAGAGCGTCGACGTTGCGTAACCATGCTTGTATTGTACCGCTGCTTATAGCTGGGAAAATGCAGAATTCCATAGGCGTTGTTCGCGTAATAGGAATCGCATTTCCGGGCATATTAATGAGGTTCCGAAATAATTTCAATTGACTGCATGTGGAAAGTATGAAGCGCATGAAGTAATTTCAACTCGTCGATCGAATTCTGTAATATAATTAGCTGTTATCGCCTGCGCTGTGAAATTGAAAGAGCAATGTTTGGAACATGAAATCCTATCTTAAAAAAGTGGTGTAACGAAATGTCTCGAAAATCTCGCATACATTGTTGTTGCAAACTTGGCTTTTGAATGACTTGAAGTTGAAAGAAGAAACAAAAAACTAATGGCGCAAAAAAATTTCACGAAAACCTTCGAAATCCATTAAAATTCGTTAAGATTTCTTCAAACTCCCAGAAACCTTTTAAAATCCCTTGAAAATCCACAAAAACCATTAAAATCATGAATCTCTTGAAATCCAAGTTAAAATTCGCAAATTAAAATTTAAAATCTCTTAAAATCCTTAGAAATCTTATCAAATTCCATGAAAACCTTCAAAATTCTACAAAACCTTTTAAAAATTGGAAAAATCCCATAAAATCCTTTAACATTTTACGACAACCTTCAAAATCCTTTTAAATTCTACAAAATCTTTTAAAAATCAGAAAATCCCTTCAAATTATTCGAAATCTCATAAAATTTCACAAAATTCTTAAAAATCCCATAAAATATTTTTAAAATTATTAAAATCTCTTACATTTTTTTAATTTCCTGGAAATTTTATGACATCTGAAATGCTCTTAGAACACCCAGAAACCTTTTCAAATCACTTAAAATTTCACGAAAATCTTTCAAATCGCTTAAAATTCGTTTAAATCTCTTAAAACTGGTGAAAACCTCTTAAAATTCTCAGAAACTTCTTGAAACTCTTTGAATTCTAGGATAAAATTTAAAGTCCCTTTATATCGTTAAAAATTCATTAAAATTATTAGAAATCTCATTAAATCCCACAAAATCTTTAAAGAATCATAAAAATCTTTTGAATTCACTTAATATTCCTCGAAATTTCCACGAAAACATTAGAAATCGCTTAAAATTCGTTGAAATCTCTTAAAGTTATTAGAAACCTCATAATCTTCCTCAAAATTTCTATACATTTCAAATCCCTTAAAATTCCCTACCTTTAAAAAAATCTCTTAAAATTTCATGAATTCCGTTCAAATTCCGCGAAATATCCTGAAATACCTTAAAATTCCACGAAATCTTTTAAAAATCTTTAGAACTTCGTAAAAATCACTTGAAAATTGTCAAAATCCATTGAAATTCCTATAAACCTTTTGAAGCTCTCTAAAAAAGACGATGTAACGAAATGTCTCTAAAATCTTTCATAAATTTTATTATTGTTTCAAATCTGCTCTCTAAATTTGAATCAGCGAAATTTTATTGGTTTTTGAATGACTTGAAGTTGTAATAAGTAAAATAAATAATCGTGCGCATAGCGCACGTGTTGGTTTGCTAGTTAGTTCTATATTCTCACTTCATGAAGCTTTCTTCCATCAGTACTTTGTAACAATGGAGAGTTACTCATTAACTCTTTTTTTTAAACAAGTTATTAACAAATGATCTTGATAACATTTTATTGGATAACGAGGATTTTATTGTACTTCAAAGTGGAGAAAGTGGAAAAAGTGTGATTCTCAAGATTCGGCTTAATCCTTTTTCAGGAAAGTTTTCAGCCTGATGAAAGGGAAGCCCTAGAAATACTTTCCTGTGGTTGAACAGGTGAAATGAACCTTATGGTTTTACTTTTCTGAATCGAGTATCAAGCAATAACCAAATCTGGTAGCAAAGCTATATTTGGGACCGTCGAGTGGAAGATGACTCATTTCGGCTGTTGTGGTTCAACCAAGCTTGACTTGAACTACTCGTTTTTTCTCATCGTCAGTTAGACTGGTTATTGCACAAATTGGTATATATTCTCTGGGTCAGTGTGTTTACAACAGCAATTTAAAAAGCGAGTCACTTTCATTCTTTCCAATAAGAAAGATATCATAATTACAGTGTGCAATGATTTTTCTCTGATAAATCCTTTTCTCTGATTATCTTTATTAAATCTCCATCAAATCTCTCTTTTAATCGTCTCGATTCTAACGACTCTTTCGACTTTCAAGTTGTACTATTAATCCCTTCCCCCAAATCATTGAACGGTTTCCGTTAATGATTTCGTGCACTATTTGATTTTATATGAAAATTCCAGCATACTTGAAAACCGGTCTTGGATATCAAGAATATGGTACATTGCTGTCGATGTTCAAATAAAAGAAAAAGAAGCAAGTCGGAACCCGCATCAATACAGAAAGCATGATAAGTAATTACTTGCGATGATAATTTCTCATATGAACGTGCGTGTATATCGAGGTCATGGTCCCCACCGTTTTATTCAAGATGCGGATGTTGCTGCTAACGTTTTGAGCGATTGTATTTATAGTGAAACACTTTCTTCCTCCTCTAATCATTTCTTCAATAAATTTTCTCATTTTATCCTTTTCTAATTGTGGCCATCTTTCAGAGACCATGACATTGTATTCTTGAAGAAGGCTGAACATACAGTTTTATAAGATTGAATATTTTCGCGGGTGTTGTTCGACGAAGAACATCACATTAAGAATGTGGCGCTCTTGGGCCCGCGGCTACAAATTCCGTTACACGCACTTGTTCGGTCATCTCCTCTTTACACAGTCTGCCCACAACAACATTTTTATACAGTTAATCCACCGATTTCAAGACTTTGTGTTTTGTGATGTTTTTTATAACTACGAGAAATTAGAATGATGTGTTTAGATCTTTGGCGTTTATAGGTACACATCAGATACTTTGCATCTATTAATCGGCTTTCAATTCTAATGCTTAACAATGGCTAAAAAGAAGAATAGTAAAAGTTAATATCCGCATATTTCCGTGCACAATTTTTACATACATATTTAAAAGTTTATTCACTCTCACTGAACATTTCGCGAAATTTATCTGAGCAAGAATTGCAATTAAGAAAGTGCACTCAACTCATTATAATGTTAATTGCAATGATATTAGATAACTCCACAGTAAATTCCCCAAGACACATAAAACCTGATGAATTGTTAATACGAGACTTTCACTCTAAATATTTTTTTTTCGTTGAAAATGACAACTTGGATCCATTTTTACGAAAATCTGGTCATCTTGAACTCATATTTCTTATATTATTCTCTTCCATCTTGATAGATAGAATTAATCCACATAAAGAGAAATTACCATAATAAAAAGTATCAAAATTTATGAGAAGACAATTTTAGCCCTCAAGCGCGTTTTGCTCCGGTCTATACGCATCATATCATGATCTATGATAATATGAAATTGTGAACAGCTATAGCATTGATTGCAGAATGAGTTCAAGTATATATTCGCTGATTTGCTGCAAATATTTCTCGTTAAGATAGCCTTTAAGGAACGATAGGAATCATTATTTTGAAGCAGTCTATTAAATATAGCTGGTCATGACAGCACATGACAAGTCCGTGAAATCAGGCGATTCGTTGAAACCTTTAGAAGATCGTACTTCTTTACCTTAACCTTTCCGAGCCGGTTTGTGTAATAGGATCGTGTAGAGTATTACGGCTCTTCCTAAGGCTTGTTTTCTATCATATCATAAAATGTCTGCTCCGAATAATGTATGCAAATTATATACGTTCGATCAGTATACATTCTGTCCTGGACTCGGTCAAATCAAGTCAGGTCCTGTTAATGTACTACATTTTAAGTAATGTCCATCATATACAATCCTCAAACTAGTTATGGTAAATTAGCCGTTTTCGAAAAATTGGGTGATTTCCTGATAATGAATAAAAATCAGCGAACATCCTGTCTTAAAAAAGTGGTGTCACGAAATGTCTCGAAAATCTCGCTTACATTGTTGTTGCGGTTGTTGCAAACCTGATTGGCTTTTGAATGATTTGAAGTTGAATAAAAAAAAAAAAAAAACAAACTAGCGCAAAAAAATTTCATGAAAATCTTCGAAATCCTTTAAAATTCATTAAGATTTCTTAAAACTTCGCAAAAATCTTATAAAATCCCTTAAAATTTTACGACAACCTTTGAAATCCTTTTAAATTCTGTAAAATTTTTTAAATATCTTGAAATTTCTTAAAATTTTTAGAAATCTAATAAAATACAATCAGAACCTTTAAAATTTCACAAATTTTTAATAAAACTCATAAAAAAACTCTTAAATGTTTTTAAAATGCCTTAAAATCCCTTAAAATTTCATGAAATCCTTAAAAACCCACAAAATCTTTTAAAGATCAGAAAAACCTCTTGAAATCCTTAAAAATTTGACAATAACTCTCAAAATCCCTCCATAAAATAACTCGACAAACTTTAAAATACTTCAAAATCCATATATTATTTTAAAAGTTATAAAAATCTCCTGATATTCGTTAAAATTCGTGAAAATCTCAAAATTCGTAGAAATTTTTGGAAATTCTTTAAAATTCTACGATAATATTCTCTTGATTATCCTTTAAAATTTATTGATTAAAATTTTTTAAAATCGTCAAAATTCCTTACGATACGTTAAAATCTCTGAAAATTCCTCGAAATTTCACGAAAAAATTTTAAATTCCTTAAAAACCTATTAACTGTTCGAAATATCTTAAAATTTCACACAAAACCTTCCAAATCCCTTAAAATTCGTTGAAATATCTTAAAATTCCTCCAATTTTTCCAACATTCAAAATCCATTAAAATTCTTAAAAAAATCTCTTAATATTGCATAAATTCCTTTAAAATTCCACGAAATATCCTGAAATCCTTTAAAATTCTAGAAAATCATTTAGAAATTCTAAAATTCCTTTGAATTTAGCGAAAATTACTTGAAAAACGTCAAAATCCCTTAAAATAATCGCGTGCTTAGCGCGCGTGTTGGTTTACTAGTGATTTAAATAGATATCAGAGTAAAAACAAAACAATATAGTCGTACGGCTTCTCAAATTGTTTGTTTATAATCGGAAGTTAGGTGGTGGATCCTCAGGTAGATATATATCAACAAACGGAATGAGTTCAGGGTTATCATGTAAACAAAATTCAATGCAAGCTAGATACCCTAGATTCTGAGTTAGTATTGTCCCTACATTCAGAGAAGGATGTTCTCCTATGAAACTACCTACAACAAAACTTATCCTACAGTTTTTTCTGTTCTTATATAAGTAGTGTTTTGAAATTATAGAATAGGAAAGAAGAAAGTTTCTTACTACAGAGATAGGGATCAAAAGAGCCAAAATGATATAAACCAATTGCTAAGCTTAATTGTAATCGATAGCTGTCAAGAGGCTTCGGATAGATTAAGCTTAGGGAATTGTTCTCTGGCCTAGAAGCAGAATTGAGTTTCATTGGCAAACCTATAGAATCAGCTGATTTCCTGACAGTGACCTCGGGTCAATCTACTTTCTACTTCTCACATTCTATGAAGATCAGAGGTGATATACTCCAATGGGAGACACTGTACTTTGGCATGGAAGTCAGCACACTTTCACGTACCTGCAGCATTGCATAGGGTCATCGGGATGCGAATGAGTGAAAACAGATATGTGGAGGGGGTGTATTCTATTTAGATGTTCACGAAGCCAATATCAGAAGCTGTGGAAAATATTTTCATTGTTTGCTTTTTCACTTGTGCAAACAATAATTAGCATTGTTTACCTTTTCTCCATCCAAATAAATAAATACATCTAGCTTTCGATTTGCAGATAGTCAAATCTTCAGGCATTCCTCCACTCTTAATTTTTATTGACGAGTTAAGTTTCTTAAGTAGATTAGTCAATCAACACCCACTCTCGGAAGTACAAATTAAATCAATTATAATAAATCAATAGCAATTAAAAACCAGTCAGTTTAGTCACCAACTCTGTTTTTAATGTCACACGTCTAAAGTTAGAGATGCTATGTTTTCATAAATTCAAGTCTATGTTAATTAATCTGGGAGATGAACGGATGTTTTCTGTCATCATTTGACAGAAAACATCGTCATAGTTGACTGAAATTCGTGTTGATTGTCATATTGTAATTAATGAAATCATTCATCTCAGGAAGAATTTAGGGAAATGCACCAGGAATTTAGGGAATGCATTTGGCATAGATTCCACGGCGATTTTTCTAAACAAGCTAAACTTTTGAAGCTGCATAGTTCTCGTGATCCTTGTGCTCCAGACGTGACATAGTTCTATAGCGTCATGGTCCCGCCATGTTGACAGTGGTACTCACACAATACAAAAATCGTGCCAATGCATTTCCAATGCTTCTGCCGCTAGAATTAATTCTAAATTCTAAAGCCTTTGTATTTAAAAAAGAATGTCCTTTTTGCAGGGAGTGGCGAACATTCCAGAGCATAAAGATCAGAGGGACAGCCATGAATGGACTATTTTGAAGCCAGGGAGTGGGAAAATGGAGACGACCAACGGGGCGGCGGAGGACTTCATTACTGTTGTCAGTGTGGGTAATCAAGGGCCCCCTGAAAACTTTGTAACTGTCCTCTCTATTGGTAACGGACGGAAGGATGAAGAAGAGACGACGCTTGTCAAACCTGTGACAAATGGACTTGATCCTCATTTTGAGGAGGAAGTTGAAGTCTTCCGGTTGCCCGGAGAACGCCTCGGGTTTGGACTCAAGTTTGAAGGTGGAAACAAAACTTCCGAGAGGGTCAAAAGACTCTTCATTCAGAGTTGCGCTGATCAGAGTCCTGCGAGCAGAGCTAAATGCTCTTGGGGAAGTCTCGGCGAAGGAGATGAAGTAAGAAACAATCTACAATTTTAGTTACATAATTTTGTACTATTTCAGGGTGGCCACATGTCCGGGAAGTCAGGGAAATGCGAGTAGTTGTCAGGGAAAATTGAAATGGACATTTATGCTAACTATGTTATTTTTGGCGTATTGCATATATAGATTTTATAGTTTATTTAACAGATTTTAGAAACATTCTAAGGATTTCGAAGGATTATAAAGAATTTCCAGGTATTCTTTTTAATTCTTTGGGTTTCGAATGATTTCAAGTGATTTGTATAATATTTAAAAGGTTTAGTGAAATTTTAAAGGAGTTTTATGAAATTTAGAGATTTTTTAAGAAATTTTAGGGAATTCAAAGAATTTTAAAGAATTTCATGAGATTTTTATGATTTTTAAAAGATTTTGGGGAATTTTACAAAATTTTAAGAGAATTTCACGTATTTTAAAGGATTTAAAAGTTTTTCATGGAATTATAAAGGATTTTAAAAAACTTGGAAGAGTTTTAAAAAATTTTAAGCAATGATAAAAGTTCTCGTGGAATTTTAAAGGATTTTAAAAGGCTTGTAAGAATTTTAAGAATTTTTGGTTTATTTAAAATGATTTTAAGGGATTTGATTGAAATTTTAAAGAATCTCACAAGATTTTTATGATTTATTAAAGATTTTGTAGAATTTTATGGACTCTTTCAAGACGTTTTCAAATATTTTAAGAAGCTTGTAAAAATTTTAAGAAATTTTGACATTTTTAAAATGATTTTACTCATTTATCATTGATCATTAATTTTTAAATTCAATTTAAATATTCCTGGTGAAATTAAAAAAAATTTCAAAAATAATTTTTGATTTTTAAAGGATTTTATATGGTTTTCGTTTCTAAGAATTTTTATTTAGAGGTTTTAATGTATTTTAAGGAATTTCAAAGTATTTCATGAGATTTTTATGATTCTTAAAAGATTTTGTGAAATTGTAAAGGATTTCATGGAATTTTAATAGATTTTGAAAAATTTATGACATTTTATAGGATTTTAAATATTATAGTGAAATTTTAAGGAATTTAAAGCTTTTTCTAGGAATTTCAAAAAATTTCAACGAATTTTAAGATGTTTCTAGGAATTTCAAGAAATTTCAATGAATTTTAAGAGGTTTCCAAGGTTGTCATAAATTTGAGAGATTTTTACGAATTTTTACGAAAGTCAGGGAAAAGTCAGGAAAAGAAATGTGCTGAAAGGATTTGCTTAGCACAATCAAAGATACATTTTTTGACGCGAAATATTCCTTTTTTTATTTTCCATCATAATGAGCAGCACATTATCTTACGTTCTGTACGTAAACATATAAACATCGCAGAATTTCTGAAGAAGACATCGTCATTTTATAAGTGCAGCCTCTTACGTATAGACTCATATTATATATCGGAATCCATGCCATCCAATAAGCGATAAAGACCATGTACAAACCGCAAAGTAACCAATATGACCGCGCAATTACTAGCGGACTGTAGACTGTGCATTCTGTGCAAATATTCGCGCGAACACGATGGCCGCGTTGCGGTTGCATGCAGAATGTGTATCTCGGCAAACTGGGTTCCCATTAAAACCAGTTTAAACCTACTGCTCTTGTCTTTCTGCATAAAAAGATACATAATTTCTTTTTTCGTTAACTGTTTCTCGGCTTCGTGCCGAAATTATGAAACGCTGCTTTCCGTACCATATATACTCAATTTATATATTTACTACAACGTTTCTTTGACGCAAATCGTATCCCTCACGTGTCTAGTAATGATAAATGCACGTTTCATGTTATTTATGATTTTAACTTTCAAAGCAATATTATACCTTGCAAAAATGACGTGTTACGTACCCTTGTGTCTTTCTTCACACTATTGAAGTACTTTTTATGCTCATATATAACAGATTATAATTTACAGATTGTAATTTACAGATTATAATTTACAGATTATCCATAAATTATATTTACAGCAAATCATTCCTTTATAATAAAGAAACTTGCTGCAAATTATGGAGTAAAGTCTAAATTAAATGAAGTTGATGTTTCCGAGATTCTTATTAATTCAACACCGCAGAAACTAATTACATTTATAAATTTTGCAGGTCATGTCAATTGATGGCATTCAAGTAATTCATATGACTCGCCTCGACTGTGTGCGAAGATTGAAGGAGTCACAGTTGGTAATTAAGCTGGTTGTGAGATGTAGGGGAGCGCTGAGACCGGAAGTGGTCAGTGCAGAAAGGAAATCCACGCCAGAGAAGACTAAAGTTCCCCCTGAATTACCATCAGCACCTCCCCCGGTGCCACCCAGGAAATTGAGACATCCTCGAGGATCAGCGGACGGTGAAGCAAATCCGAGTCCAGTGAAGAAGTCCTGGGACAGCCCGAAATCGGTTCCCACGTCTCTGAATGGCTCTCCTCACTCGCAGTCGAGTCTTCTCGGCAGCAGCAATACCAGTAAATCCACTTCGTATGAGAGTTGCTACTCGTCACCTAAAAATAGCATCATCTCAAAAAATGAGAGTCCTAAAGCGACACCCAAGGATCACTCTCCAGATGCCTCAAAATCCAAACAGGTATTAAAACTCGAATTCGTTGAATATCTAATAAATGATGGACAGTATACTAAATTAATTAATTTTCATTCAGGAACCACCTGAAGCGATGGTCTACCTTGATGCCAGGTCTCAGGACGGCTCAAGCACCCACGGCAGTACCTCAGACGATACCGGAAGCTCTCTCTCGACGGTAGTCGACAGATTTTCCTGCTCCGACCGAGTATCTACAATCTCTACGATTTCCACTGCCTCGACCACCTCAGAACAGCATGGTGCAGAAAACTCGAAAGGGGATCCCACCGCTGATCATTACGACGAGAGCCAGGTTAAAGAATTCTTGACAGACAGTCTAAACCTGTCAGAGATGCTGTCTCCTTTCGATCAGCTGGAACGAGACTTCAACTCCAATCCACCTGACTATCTGCTAACACGTCTTGCAAACTCCGAGGCTGTCACCCACGTCGAATCCCGTGGCGATGTCGAACGAATCACTGCTGTTGTTGCACCCAACACTGTCCTCATTGAAGAAACGATCACTCTCCAGCCACCACTCAGTTTCCAGGATGCACCTCTAAGTTATGGTCACGAAACAAGCCCTGGTCTTTTTTACACTGACCTCGCAGCTGATTCGAATACCCACTTCCGGCCAATTAAGGACGATGCCTCCATCGTTGAATCCGTTAATGGAGACGTCGATCACCCTTTGCCCCGAGACATTGTTGATAATCACGATAAGAGAAATTCCGATCCCAGATCGGCAACCTTAAACGGCTCGGCGCCACCTCTGCCCATCAGGAATCATGTCAACAGGATTCCCGTCAATCAGCAGACGCTAAATGGCGAGAAAATATCCTCCACAGACGCTGATGAAGATCGAGAGGCCGAGGTGCCGATCTTACCTCCCAAGCCTATGCCTAGAAAAGATCTCAAGTCAAAAAGGAAGAGACCTCCGCCTCCACCTCCACCTCCTGCCACTGCTCCGAGGAGAGAAGTTCCTTCGGTGCCGGTAGAATCACCTGTCAAGGTCGTTGATGAGGTCAACGTAGTTCAAGTTTCAGAGGTCGTGAAGTTGGAAGAAAAGGCAGAGACTAAGAAGAGTTGTGCAGTAATTGAGTTGAACAGCTCAGGAATCTTGTACAATTCAGAAAAGGTGTGCTGTGAAAAAGAGTTGGATAAGACGGGAAAAGGATTGTGTAAATATGAAAACAAGTTGTCTTCCAAATTGCGATCTGATAAACCTGCTCAAGAAGTGGAAAAGACAGCTTATGAAGTAAAGAACACAATCAAAATTGATAAAGCCACTGTGAAAGTTGATAAATTCTCAACGAATGTTGATCAATCTCCAACGAAAGTTGATAAATCTCCAGCGAAAATTTTAAACTCGCAGACAAATAAGGTTTTGGATATCATAGAGATGAAGATCAAGATGTCAGATGAATCTCAGGTAAAAGAATCCTCGACGACCTCCGAGGACCCGGAGGATGATCGAAGGATCAAGGAAACTACTGAGGAATGTAGAAAATTAGAGGGCAATGTTATTTCTGAGATTCCTAAGGAAAACAGGAAACTTATTGACATGTCCAACACGGAGACACTCTCGATCGAATTGGAAGATTCGGAGGACGAAAGAGTACTAGTTAAAAAGGATAAAATAGATTTGGATAAAAAGGACTTAAAGGTTGTGAAGAAAAAGGATGTGGTGAAGAAGGATATGGTGAAACCTATAGTCAGAGTTGACTTCAAAGATCAAGAAGATGTTCCGAAGAGTACAACAACTGCTTCAAAGCCTGTGCAGGAAGTTGAGAAAGAAAAGTTGGAAAACGAGAAGACTTGTTCTTCAGATGTTGAGAATAATACGAAAGACGTAGAGATTAAAATGTGCTATAAAAGGGAGGTAGAAATGGATGATGATGATGATGAATCTAGTGAAGAGAGTGATGGAGATTATTACTGGCAGAGTAACTTGGCCACAATTGGAGAAGAGGAGGAGAATAACTCGTTGGAATACACTAATGCGTAAGTAATTCTTTAATAAAGATTATTGTGGTTTTTATTAAAATTAGGGTTTTTTTATTAGGGTTCAGCAGTCACTGCTGTTTCCAGAATTATTGCTAATAGTCTTCAAATTCTAGAAAAATTAGAAAACACTACTGAAAAAACATCTACCATTAAAAATATTTATTGATTAATGCGTTTCCTATGTTTTCTAGAACTTGGAAGCTATCAGCGAATATTTATTTTGAATTTGAAAAGTGAGGCTTCATACTTTCTTCCATTGCTTCGACGAACTTTGTAAACATCTTTTTTATGAATATCAACAAGCTGTAGGAAACTAATTTTTGAATTTTAAATTAATTTAAAGCATGTGGTAATTACCATAAGCGAATTTATTTTCGCCAATTTTATATAATAATAAATATTTTTTTGCTAAAGCTATAAAATCTACCTTCTTTTGCATGAAAGAAAAGTCTAGTTTTAGCAAAATTAATATTTATTATTGCGAACATAGTATGTTGGCGAAACTAAATCTGCTCTTATGGTAAGTAACATATGCCCTAAAGCCAAGAAAACTACAGAATTTTCGTTATCGACATTTACCGATGTGTAGGTTTGCGTCCATGCTAAAGTTTAGAAATTAGGAAAATTTAGCCTGAACACGAACCATCGAAAGTTTCAAATGTCGGTAACAGAAATTTTGACTAAATATTAAGGAGATTTTTCAGATTAGATTTGATATTAAGCGAGAATCGATATTATAGACTTTAATGAAATTTTTTCCACGGGTGTTTAATTATTTTGAATTATTTGAAGCCTTCTCTTTAAAAAAAAATATTTGAAGAATTCGAGAAATGGGCCTAGGTTTATCTAAGCCTCTCCTTGTATAAGCATGGCATTGCAAAAATGTCTTGCCGGGCAAAAAATACAGAAGAGATACATCATGTGAGCATCTAGTTGCAAGATTGTAGACGAGTTTCTGTCGTACACAGTGCGGATCTGCTCTGCGATTAATTGGTCTTGTTTTCTCATCGCTAATTATCCATGTATATTACCTATCTGCTTGGCAAGAAGTGCGGCGCCATTCCATTTGATATTCTCGGGACGTTGCCACTCACAAGGTTGCGTTCATCCAAATAGATTTAATCGAGTTAAGACTGACGTAGGTATAGAATCATAGTTTTTTTTATTGAACTCGCAGACTTGTTTCTCTCAAGACTGTAATGCCATGACTCTCAAAAAATTGGCATTCATTCCTCTCGATTATTAAGTTCTTAAAATCAAGTGGACATCACTTGATTTCAAAAAACATGCACAGTAAAAACTAGGGTTTTAAATAGAATCCACTTTTGGGTTCCAATGGAGATGCAACAAACCAGAACTCCTACGGTGTGAAATTCATTCACTTTCGAAAATGGGTCCAAAGGAACCAAATTATTTGACACAAAACAAAAACAAGTGAAAGAGCCTTTACGGATAACTTCATGTCATCAAAGGAACCACTTTTAGTAGTTCTTTACTTCTGATTAACACCCCGATTTTGACAGATTCTAAAGGAACCATTTTTTCAATGGAGCCGCAACATCATAGAACCCCTAGTTTTTTCTGTGTGGGCATGATTTATGAAGCTGGTAGTCATCAATTTAATTTATTTTAAATATATTATATAATATGTTTAAGGGTATTGGACTCAAGTATTAAGCTCAAAATTTCATTCTCCATTTTACTCAACGAAAATAATAAATAAATATTTTTTCGCTCT
>CAJFCP010000128.1:1177196-1213993 GCA_904066005.1 Synergus itoensis | reverse complement strand
AGAGCGAAAAAATATTTAGTTTCGATACTTTTTGCATAAAACGAAGAATTAAAAATCTAACTTCAAAATTGCATATTTTTATTTTACTTACAAAATATTTGAATTAGATATTTTCTCGCTCTGTACGCATAATTCTAGTTAAAAATTGATTAATTCTACAAAGGAAAAAAATTGCAAATTTAATATTTGTTGAGTAAAATGAGGAAATCCAATTTTTAAATTAGAACTTGGCTCCAACATCCTTAAAATAAGTGACAATATTAACTGAGATATGCTAGTTTTTAAAATAATGTTCAAATTAATAAAGTAGAAGACAATTAATTTCTGGATAATTTTACACCTCTTCCAACACTTCCAAAGTATCTATGATTATAATAAGGAAATAAGTGAATACTTAAACCCGGAATTTACAGAAAGACTCTGACATTTTATTCTCTAATTGACAGGGTATCCAATGTGACTATACCAATTTCAATATTGCACACGCAATTCAGATTGAAGTAAAGATAGACGCTTCAAATAAAAGCAATCTAAATGCAAATATATTATTAAAATTGACGATTATTTTTGTGTTTCATTACAGCAATAAGGAAGTGAACGTCCTTGGAGAGAAAGCGATAGACGAAAAGGAGAAGTTGGAAATCCCTAGCGTAACTGTGAAGGAAGTTTGCAGCAAAAATGGTAAGTTTTTTCAAATTTAAATATCGCATGAGAGATTAAAAAGCTTGAAGACGTAAATATATGACAAACAGGTTAATATAAAAGCGCTCAAAGTGCTATAAAATTAGTAGCACTTGTAAGGATTAAGACTTCATTTCGCAAGACATATGTGCTAAATCAAACAAGTGTTGAAGAGTGTCTGCTAAAGATTTTTGCGACACTGGTTTTAGTGCGTTCGGTATAAATCGAAGGCGTAAATTATGATGTCTATCCTCGAGATTTCATACGCGATAAGTGGTACGAACGTTGTACGAACCTACGTAACCACCGTAAGAATTACGATGTAGGTGGTAAAAAAAAATGAAATAACGAGTGCAGTCGAGTCACCCGGTATGTGCGCACTCTATTATATAAAACGCTTTTTTTAACATTAAATTTCTGCCGGTGCGTTACGCGTCTGCCATTCTCCAGTTTCGCGAACTTCAAACAGTGGCGGATAGAAAGTCAAACGGCGTGAATAATTACACCTTTATGAAATGATTATGATCTTTGTGAGGAATAAGTTAATAAGAGGATACAGTGTCTAAAGATTCTCATCGCGATATGAAATTGACGTTTTTTGGTATTTTTGTCCAAATTTTGACGTATGTTGATCTGTGCTGATAAAAAATTGAAAAAGTCATCGAATTTTCAAATTTTAGGTGCTAACTTCACTCTTTTTAATCGTTGTTGGTTTTTATTGGTCCACTTTTGTTATATAGTGGTCAAAATTGGAAAAGATATTGAATTTTCAAAAAAAAAAGAATGAAATTGTCGACTCAAATTGGATTGCAGTTTTAGACATGTTTTTATTTTTATTTTTTTGCATTTTGTGGATTCAGAATATCAAAAAAGTTCCGAAAATCATTTTATTTTTATTTATATGCTAGTAGAAATTTACTAGTCCTTTCTTGAGGTTTTAAGAAATTTCAAGGGATTTTGTTAGAGATTTTAAGTGATTTTCCATTTTAGGGAATTTCAAGATATATCTTAAGAAACGTCAAAGGATTTTTAAAAGAATTCAAAACAGTTTAAAGATTTTTAAGAGTTTTCACAAGATTTCAAGGGATTTTTATAAAAGTTTGAATTATCAAAAGAATGTTCCAGAGGTTTTTAGAAATTTCTATAGATTTCACAAGATTTCAAGACACCTTAAAGGATTTTATCTGATTTTAAGTGACTTTAAGGGATTTCAAGAGATTTTAGTGATAAGTGATTGTAAGGAATTTCAATGGATTTCAAAAGAATTCAAGAGAGTTTAAAAATTTTCAAAAGGTTTCAAAACATTTTAAGTGATTTTAAGAAATTTTTAGGAATTTATTCTAATGTGGAGTAAATCAAATGAATCCCTTAAAATTCTTTAACATTACTTGAAATTCTTTAAAAACTTTTAACCATCTTCTGTAAATGTCTTAAAATTGTTGAAGATATATATAAATTCCTTGAAGTTCATTAAAATTTCTTGAAAGCGGTTAAATGCGGTTAAAATGTCTTGAAATTGCTAAAATCAATCAAAATCTCTTAGCATCCCTTGAAATTCCTTAAAATTATTTAAAATCTTTTGCAAATTCCTCGAAATTCTCTAAAATTGCTCCTGGTAAATAAATAAAAGTTTTGGATTTTGGGAACAGTAGAAATTTTTTTTTTTGTTATTATTCCAATAAATTAAAAAAAAATCGTCAGACCAGACGTCTGAAACTTCAACCCAATGCGACTCAAATATAAAATATCCAACTCTTCAAGTAGCTTTCTCCTCTTGAATTAATAATAATAGTTATTTATAATCATTTAACTTCTAGACAAACATGCTATTACGTGCATATAAACATTTAATGATTTCACAAACCATATTCTAATCAATTCAGGACATTCCGCTCAAGAATGTGTGTCATTTTCTCCAATACTTTTATTTGGATTAAATACTTAAAAGATTAAAGGAATTCTTTGAGAATCCTAAAAGCCACCCACTCAAGTTATAAAGAGAGTGTATTTATGCGTTTGAGATACGCATAATCAATGATTTTCTCCAGGCATGTTCAAGACGTTAAAACTCTTTTTCTCACACCCACCTAGTTATCAGTCACTCGGGACTAGAAGCTGTTATTAGCGATCGAGTGCACCACGAATTTCCGTATTTCCCACCTACCTAGTATCTGCTAATTGAACCTCGTAAGAGTCACCTAGTACGGAAAGTGGTGCAATCATCGACCATTATTCACCCTCAGTCCCTCACTCACCCTTAAATACCAGTCAACGTAATGTAAGTCATGCATCAGCTTTCCTAGAGTTCAGATCGACGATTAAACTACACTAAAAATAGTCAATGCACTACCGCTTATTTGCATACTCCACCAAGTCCCAGTATAGGGCAGTCGGTAAATTTAGTTTAGTTAAACACGTTTTGCCAAGCTTGGTCTCTATCGCATGTTTAAAAAAAAAATCTTAAACGTTGAGTTTACTCACGCCTAAAGGCTCGGCTTTTAAATAATTACAGTAATTACAATTATTCTTTTAAGTTTTATAGGTGTACATAAATTAGAATTAAAAATGGACGTGTCACCTCTCGATTTTTAACATGATAGAGGGAAACGTAACTGCCGTTTACAACGTTTATAAACGAAAATACAAAAGTAAATTCCATCATCTACAAATAAAAATAAAAATAATTTACCCAAGTTTATATTTTCGTTTATAATTGTTCAAAATGATAATAAAAATATTAATCAGTCAATAATTTCAAAAGAAATAATCATAATTGAAAACAAACTAGATCTTTTCGTTTATAAAAGTTGCAAATAGCTGTTACATTAGAGGGAATGCAAAATAACTCAAAAGCATTCAAAAGAATTTGAAATAAAAATTCAGGAGCATATGTATAAATTTAGGTTCCAATGGAACAATTAAAATTATATTGATCGTAATTGGTTGTGAGATGATTGCAAAGTCATTGTAATTTATTTGGTAGCAGACCTTAAATGAACATGATCAAATTCGTAATAATAATACGTAATCCAATAATTAAAAAAATATTGCACAACTTGACCTAAATTCCTCGTATACCCATTTAGCGATGATTCATGAATCTTCAGAATCTTTCTTTGTTCTTTCTTCATTTTTGATAGATATCTTCTCCTACAAGGAAGCTAATTTATCTGATACCTGTTTATATAAAAAAAAAAGTAGTGAACCCATCCATTCTGCTTCGCAGTTGTTTTGTTGTACTGTCGTTCTCCTTTTCTTCTTCTTTCGGCGAGGGATAAGGAAGTCGTGCCTTGTTTCTTCTTAAATAGAAGTTCTGATTCTAAGATCTGTCTCTTTAAATTCCATATTTACGTCTTCCGGAGTGTCTGAGGCAGTCTGAGGCTATAATCCTTGGGATCCTACATCTTAGCATGTTGCTTCTTCTCTTCTACTGGAATTTTTAATGTGTATCAGTCACAATAATATGGCGGCACTGTCGGGACTAAAACACGAGTCTCGGGACAGTTCAGCAGAGTCTCAGCTTACAACTTTGCAGAGTATCGTCGAACCAAGAGCCAAGAGCCAAGCAGCAGCTCCAAGCTCCAGTGGCTGACCGCTCTCAAGGTCCTATTCCCGGTTCCCTCTTGATCGCCTTCCTTTTCGAGATCTTTCACTCTGCTCACTCCCAATCGAACCGACCGACCGGCGACCGCCATATTACTCGCGGCTATATACCTATAATCTATATCCAATCGAAGAAACGACATTCCATCGTACTAAAAGGCTGCCACAGATGTTGCATACACATAGTATACTGACCTAAAGATGACTGGCCCATTACGCTAGCTTCCCCGGTCACCCCGGCCAGCTGGCCCAATCGATAATCGAATCATCCATCTATCATTGATACCTCACTCCTTGGGATTCTTTCCACTCGCTTAATCCTTCATTTAAAGTGAGTTCCGCAATTTGCCTATAGACTCTTTTTTTATAAGCCGATCCTTTTTTTCTTGTTCTTTTTGGCTTTGCCATTCGCAAGGTTACCGATAGTATTTGCACATGGGTGGTCTGAGTTCTGCGTTCCTGAGTATTCAAGCTGATTTGCAAATTTGCTAATGAAAGAAATTTAATTTACTCTTTTCGTTTGGGGGCGAGTGTCTCCTTCCAAAAGAGGTTTGTTCGCGTTATTTTATTGTGTGTCGAGATTAATTTCTTTGTGTGTAATTGTATACCCCTAAAAGAAGATTAATTGAATTTGCATCAGATAAGAGTTTTACTCTCTAGAAAGTTTCGCATCGAAATTTGTTCTGAATTGATTATGGATTTATTCGAATTGGGGGCGCAGATTGAAAACGATTCATTTGGATTAAATTCGGATTCATTTTGATTATATAAATTCTATTTGTGAGCCTGTGAAATATATTTAATAATTCTCCCCTGAACTTTCATTTTTGACTCTTCTCTAAGAACAATGGTTCCACTCGAATGTGTACTTTTACGAGCACACTGACCTCAAAAACCCTTCGGTCAGACCGCTCAAAAAGGTTACAGCTCTGCACTTCGCATGTGAAGCTATATACAATGCTCGTTGTAGCTCAGGAGCCAATCAGCTCAAATCATGACAAAATCAAGTGGGTTCAAATTTCTTTGGATTTATGACAGCGTTTTAATGAGTTGGATCCTTTTTCTGCTGTTCGGCTTTTACTTTTTATCCTGTACACATGGTATGCCATGTCGAAACTGTAAATGTCACATCGAAATTTACATTACGAGTTATTAAATGTAAAGGAGAAATGCTAATATTCATTTAAAATATGTAAATACTTGCATCTAAAAACCAACGGTCAAGAAAAGTGTAAGTGTAACTTGAGAAGCTGATCACTCTTGACATGTATACATTCGCTCATGAATTCTTTCGAAACCTTCGAAATCTTTGAAATCTTGGAACTAATTCCAATTAATTTCGATTTTACCATAGCTTCAACATCTCAAGAATGATTGTTTAAAAGGAAAATGAAATGTTTCATGGGATAATTGAAAATATGACATATATTGAAGTTTATGCATAAAAATTGAAGCACTGACGAAGTAGAATGGCTCGTTGAGATTTTTAACGAGCCCAGGGTGTCTTTGAGAGCAGCCAGGAAGTGTAAACTGTTAAATGGGTGTAGTTACACCCAACCGCTGGAACTCGGCGTGCAATCAGTGCATTTTTACCCAGGGAATTTCTCCTTGCAACGCGACATTGCGCGAATACCTTTTCGTGGTAGAAGCTTGCTTCTTTCGCTCTCCTCGGCCTCAAGACACGACTTTAAAGGGCTTGGCGTCCGGTCGCAGGAATTATCCGATCTTTCGCCGTATATACCCGGGCCCCTCGTCGGACCCTCACATGTTACCCGGTCGCCATCTTCAAACGAATCGTCCCAGCTCGCGAAGCTTCGCAGAATCAAACAAGCCTCGTTTGACTTGTATCTTCCAATGAGAGAGAAAAAAAAGAATATCTCGGACGTGTGTATAAAGCGCAACAAAAGGAGTCATTTTGCGATAACAAGTGTGTTACTTGGAACGATAATGATTATTCGAATCATCCCTTGAGTTTGACCCTCGTCAATTGAATGAAAGAACTTACAACTGGCAACTGTCAGACAGTATGTTTTATGAGTAGATATGTTTTTCTATTTTTTTATTTATATAGAACTTTGCGTAGAGAATGCTATACAACTGGAACTTTACAGTTTTTAAAAAGAAAAAAGAAAATTTTTAAATAACTAGTTACAACTTCAAGTCATTCAAAGGCCAATCAGATTTGCAACAACATTGTGTGCCATATTTTCGAGACATTTTGTGACACCCTTTTTTTAAAGAGGAATTTCAAAAGATTTCTAAGAATTTTAAGGGATTTTGACGATTTTCAAGTATTTTTGACTAAATGCAAAAGAATTTTAGAATTTCTTAACGATTTCGTAGAATTTTAAGGGATTTCAGAATATTTCGTGGAATTTTAAAGGAATTCATGCAATATTAAGAGATTTTTTAAAGGATTTTAATGGATTTTGAATGTTGTAAAATTTGGAGGAATTTAAAAATGTTTCAACGAATTTTAAAGGATTTGGAAGGTTTTGTGTGAAATTTTAAGAAATTTCAAATAGTTTCTAGGATTTTATAAGGAATTTAAAAATTTTTCGTGCAATTTCGAGGAATTTTCCGAGATTTTAACGTATTGTAAGAAATTTTGACGATTTTTAAACGATTTTAAGAGAATTCAAGGGATTTTTATGATTTATAAAAGATTTTGTGAAATATTAAAGGATTGCATGGAATTTGATGAGATTTATAATAATTTTATTGAATTTTAAAAAAGGGAATATTATCGTAGAATTTTATGAAATTTACAAAAGTTTCTACGAATTTTAACAAATTTGAGGAGATATTTATAACTTTTAAAATATTGTATGGATTGAAGGATCTTAAAGTTTGTCGGGTAATTTTATTGAGGGATTTCAAAAGATTTTTAGGACTCAAGAGATTTCGTTGAATTTAAAAGGATTTGGAAAGTCATCGTCAAATTTTGAGGGATTTCAAGAGGTTTTTCTGATTTTTAAAAGATTTTTAAAGATTTCATGAAATTTTAAGGAATTCTAAGGCATTTTAAAAGAATTTAAGAGATTTTTATGAGTTTTCTAAAAAATTTTTGAAATTTTAAAGGATTTCATAGTATATTATGAGATTTCTAATAATACCGGATGAATCATTCAACTTCCTTATGAAATTCTCTCAGATTATTCTCTTTGCGGACGTCATTGTCAGAAAAATTCCGGTCTTCGTACATACAGACGATTCTTGTTTTTATTAATGCGCAATGTTTTTGTACATCGATTCAAGTTTTTTGCGAATCTGATATAGTGATTTTTGTAAGGAAAAAGAGGAGAGTGAATTTATTTATTCTTACATTCTTAAAGATCAAAAGTAATTTTATATTATATGTCTATGGTACTATAATCAATTAAGGAGTGTAATTTTACACAAAGTATGATTTACTCTCTCATAAATAAGTTTTAACTTTTCAGGGTTAAAAACACTTAACAAATTTCCATGCGAAATTATTATTTATTACTGCCAAGTAGATAATTGTAGATAAAAATTGTGTTTTTTGTACTTTTGATTAAAAGACGCGTCATTTTCTTTATTATACTCAAGTATAAGTGATTGCTTTCTTGTATTTTTGAATTTACAAAATTCTACAAGTGCATTTTAATCCAACACTTGCGTATACGTTATAAGGATAATTTGCATCACGACTTCACTGTCAAATGTACTTAACGGATAAAAACGTAAGCGTTATATATGTGCGGCA
Source organism: Synergus itoensis (assembly GCA_904066005.1). Classification (NCBI taxonomy): domain Eukaryota; kingdom Metazoa; phylum Arthropoda; class Insecta; order Hymenoptera; family Cynipidae; genus Synergus; species Synergus itoensis. The sequence continues at coordinate 1,205,979 of CAJFCP010000128.1, read as the reverse complement.
ATCAAGTAAGATTGCCAGTGCTGTAACTTTAAATTCTATACTCCCTTAGATGGGGTTCATTTAAATAGAAATAAAGATGAGGTGAAAGTTGAGACTTATTTTCAGATTATAATATCATATTCCTTTTAAGATGATTGAAAATATTTCTTTAGTTCCGTATAGAAAATCACTCTGTGATCTCTAGACTCGTTATTTGCTCACATTTCCATATCAGGGCCAAAAAATTTGAAACTATGAATTTTTTCAAAATTCCTTGAAACCCCTGAACATGTTTTAAACGAAATACCTTGAAAACCTGCAAAAATACCTTGAAAATCTAAAATTATTCATTCTATAATTATTCTTAAGTCATATTTGTACCAATTTTGAGCTTTTCCATTGGATATAGGTATGCATAAAACTTTTATGGCACACTTTTTCATTTTGGATCACATATCATGTCCGTGATAAGTTGGTTTGATTTCATACTATTTTCATCATAAACTGATGATTTTATTGCAAAATTTAAGTACTTTTCTATACACCTTGTGACATTCTTGTCTTTATTTGAGAGGCATGAGCATATGGACTGATATTATATGCAACTGCATTCTAAATGCTCCTTCACGCCTCCGTACGTGCGATCAGTTCCTTGGAATCTCGTCAACCTAGACTAACGGAAGATGTGAAATGTATCCCACGTTCTCCACTGATGTAATTGAAGGCGTCAAACCGATATATGTGGGCTAACCCGGAATAATATCTGATCTCGTATTAAAGTCGGATTTTACTCTGTCTTTATTTCTGGGTTTCAGAGACCATGTAAAAAGATATTGCCAAAGTCAGGATATAAAATCGTGAAAGAATGTTACTGCTCAACTTCATTTAACCCATTTGATCGACTCAGAAAAAGAGGTTGCGTTTGCAAGGTGATTCAAAAAATTCCCACAGCTGTAAAATCTACGTTAGCTCATTTCAGCATGGAAAGAACAAGTCAAGTGATATTATCCTTATTTTTACCCCATTAAAATATTCTTCTTTACGAGTTAAAAAAATATTTATACATTTCTTATCCAAAGCTTCAAAGTCATCTCTGTATACGTTTCCGCAAGTTTCCATGACTTTAGTTAAACATTTTCAAGTGGAGATATTCCATCGTTTAAACTATTACGATAAATTGTTTTTCATCTTGCAGTTTTTTGTTATTTGTAGAGCCTTGTCTGTTTGAACTGCAAATATATTAAGTTCGTGAGAAACTCGACAGTAAGTTCATGCAAACATTCTCTGAACATTTATCATGAATTCTTTAAATAATTTAAAGTGCAGCGTGCAATTCCGGAAGAATGTGAAACTAAGGCTGCTAAAGGAGTTACTTTTTGAATTCTTCAAAGTTACATTCACGCCTTAATTTAATATCAGTATTTAGTTATGTCTGAACTCTTGCAGGTCTAAGATCATTTTGCTTTATTGCCATAATGTGACTCATTGAGATTAAAAATCTAAAAACAAGTTAACGCTAATTGGTCTCGAATTATCTTGTCTTCTAGTGGTAATAAAATTGTATCAATTTGACCTGTTCTTGTGCAAAGAAATAGGTGGCAATTGAAATAAATGAGTTACGAAGATGAGCTAATACGGTGGAAAGGAACTGATTCGTTCCGCAGCGGCGTTTCTGCAAGTCCCAGTCTCAGATTAATTCTGTCATTTTTTCTTTTAGTGATTTCAAAAGAAAGAACAAAACTTTTCAGGTACATTTATAGTGATAACTTTTTTTCGAGATGAAATTACTTTCTCGACGGATTCGTTTTGATTAATTACTGAAAAAATCTCATTAAAATATCAGTTTTTTTGCGTGACAGGCACAGAATGGATAAAAGGTCGCATTGTCGCTTTAATATTTTTCTTTTACTATTTTCTAAACTGTTTTTTCTTTTTTTATAAATAACGAAAAAGGAACTTTAAACTTTCTTGTTTTCATATTAAATTTTGCATATGGAGAACTTCCTGAGGTCGTTTATCAATATGAAAAGAGCCCAATTAAGAATGAAGTGTTTCTCATAAGTTGTAGTTTATAGTAGAACAGAAAGCCTCGCACTATCTGTTCACTGTGCAATGTGCATCCGAAGTCGATAATATTTCGATTTATGCTCTCTGTATAATAAGGCCTGTGTCGATATGTTTCATAATCCACACCCACGTGTGGCAGTTTGAAAGCATATTGCAGATAATTGAATGTCAAATTTCTGATAGTTATCATATTTCACAGCAAGGATTATACACAATGTTGCTTTAACAATTTTACAAATTTTTCCACAATGAACATCTCAGATAATACATTTTCCACTTTAGAATTCTAGAACAAAGTTTAAAACAGGTTTCGACAAAAGTCCTTTTTATAATGAATGTGTCACTGGAAATTGCTGGTTGATAAAATTGTCGCACGAATACTTTATACTAGAGAAAATATCTACTATAGCCTTCGGGTAAATTTAATCCTGCATTTTGATTGCTTATTTATTTCGAGGTTGAAAAATTGAAAACTTTATGATAAGTGCCTGTCAAAATGTGTTTTTTAACTGAGGAATTTCACAATTAATTACCTTAATTTTTTAAATTATACAAGAAAACTGAAATGAGTACTGCATTTCTCGGTAAATTCAGAATTAGTGAATAAACCTTCGAAGAATCGCAATAGTTCTGTCACGTTTGACATTGGCTACTTCGTATTGGTCCACATAATGCGTCTTGCATAATAATGTAACGACCATATAGCGGTAAACAAAGTAGCCTCGATTTTTTCAGTTAACAGTACACTTCTTTTTCGATACTAATAAATTAAAATAATTCGCTCTATTTTATCAACGCATACGTTTTATTTTTAAAGTTCGAAGAATTTCTTATGAATTATTTAAATATTTTCTTCTATGAGGCAGAGCCATTGAATTAAACCTTAATAATTTCAAGAAATTTCAGCATGTGACGTCAGTAGGGACAGAACTTAATCAGGCTCGCATTTAAAAGAGGAAATTTGACTCCCTGAAAGGATTAGCTACTTTCTTTATAATAGAGGCAATTTGACTCTTATTCAGCGACAACCTACTAGTGAAATCACTCATTCAAGCTCTATTTTTTTATTTTAAAACTTGAATATCAAATAAATAAATTCATATCTTAATTCATCTAAATTTATGGAAATTAAACACATAGAACGGATAGACTAAGCTAGAATTTAGAAAGGCGGAAAAGTTAATGCATCGTTAGAGGATCAAGATGTCCAGTATATTTATTATTTCCGTAAGCAATTGTGATACGAGTAGTGTTTTATGTGTAGTAAATGTAAGTGCAAAAGTGCACTTATACTAGATGAATCATCGATAGTGCAAAGTGTACTCGACCTCATAGTTCCTGCTTCGAATGATGAGGGTTGCAGCATGTGAATTATGAATTAGCTAACGCCTTCACACTTTGTTATATAAAAATTATAACCAGGGAAATGGATTTTTCAAAATAAATACATAATTCAGAGTGGGCACTCAAATCCAGCTTCAGACGTCTCTTTCGATGATTTTTTGTCTTCAATTTTTTATATCGAAAATAATGAACAACACATTCTCATAGACAACCTGATTGGGTTTATGGAAATTGCGCGAATTGTGTAAATGTGCCGAATTTGAATACAATCTTGGAATACAATACAATCTTCCAATTCAGATTATTTTCGTTGTATGAAATTCATTGTGATTTTTAGACATTTTAAGAGATTTTACCAGTTAGTGCGGTTTCATTGAATCTAAAGAAAAGTATTTGGAGAGATTTCACTGGATTTTCAGGAATTTTAAAGTATTTATTTAAATTTCATGGTATTTTAAGTAACTTTGAGGGATTTTAGAATATTTTATAGGATATTAAGTCATTTTAAGAACTTTTAAGGGCATTCAAGGAATTTTCCGAAATTTCATTGGATTTTCAGGAATTTAATGAGATTTCATGGGATTTTGAGGAATTTAAAAATATTTTACGAAATTTAAAGGAATTTTATGAACCTTATTGAGGTTTCTGAAATTAGACAAGGAATTACAAGTTTTTATAATTCAAAGATTAAAAATTCTAATTTATTTTGCATACTTCTGATTTTAAAATCCTTTGACTTTGACTTTTGGACATTATAAACAAGAAACTGGAAACAAAAAAAATTCGTCAGAAAAGACGTCTGAAATTTCAGTCCAATATAAATTCTCGCTTATAGTGTGTCTTTATTTTGTGATTTTCTCTGTCAGTATGACAGTTGGTTTATTATTAATCAGTACTGACAATTTTATGTCCAAAATGAACTTTTCTGATGATCTCCTTGTACGTAGATATTGAATGGACCTACAATGCTGGTAGCAACTTGATTTCAAATAGAGCTATTGGCTTAACGAGTTTTTCTTAGAATCACTGCGCTTAATGATCGCGAAACACTTGCATCTTCAATTCGCTTCATAAACGAGACAATCTCTCTTCTAGCAAGTCCTCGGAACTTCGAAATAATGACGTGTTCGCGATCTTGTTGATCGCGTCCCCTGACAATACAGAGTCAAGGCTTTTCAGCCCTAATAAAGTTAGCAGTTAGTAGCAGAGTCTGCTAATGAATTGAGAGACTTTCAAGTAGTCGATGAAGCTCACTCGGACAATTCTCAACGTTTATGACAAAGATAGATATATTTGGCTTTATTTTCTGACTGTCAATTAAAATTGCATAGATCCGGGAGAGATAGTACCGCTACCAATTTATTTGAATTGCTGCGGCGCTGAGAATAATTTATTTTAATTTTGGTTATTTTAATATTTGTTATTTTAACTAGCAAAGCAAACGATTCGTTAGATATTTATTGCGAAAATACCGCGTCCTCTCTTTCAATTCCAAAGACTTTATTTTTTTGAGCACGAACTAACAGTTTCTTTTTTAATCAAAGGAGTTTTTATTTCACTGAATACGAGATTGAGTCTAAAGTCTAAAAATAATATGGTTGCGAATAGTGTATTAATGCAGGCACGTACAGGCGCGAATTATATATTCATAAACACGCACTAGTGGCACGACTGGTGGCGAAAAATGATTTAATTAGTCTGCAAAACGCGAAGATTAACAAGATTAGTTAGGTCCTAAATTATAACTCAAATAATGTTTTCTTAATCCTCTCAGAATAATTTAGACTGGAAAATATTGTCGAAAAAGCTACATGATAATTTGTTTAAGTTATGTAACAAAATTTGATAGAAAAGGTACATCAAAATGTTTCTCTTTTGCATCGTGGTAGCTTTTTCTGTGTGTCTGGAAACCAACAGCTCATCTGGAACTCACTACTGGAATAATAATTATAATTATTCAGCTGCTACCGAAGTAACATTTAGCTTCTGTTTATAGCAGAGATTTATATAAATTTATTATGCTCCTTAAACATTTTCATTAGCCTAAATATATAAACCGGTCGTGTTATTAAAATATGTTTGTCATTTTACGGTACGCGTCTTACGCAGAAATGCATGTGAAATCTGAAAATGTAGAGTTAGGTAATTGAAGTTTATAGAGAGGAATGCGAGAGTTTCATATTGAAATTAATTAAAGACGGTTGAAGATTTGTGAAAATGTTGATACTCTGTAAGGAAATTGCGCATTAATAGAGCTTATGGATACTTGCAATTTATTCTCTAGTACTCTAAAGAATAAATTAAGTTCGTCAATTTATATGTACCGTATATGTAACAGTTATTTTTAATTGAGTAACGAGTTTTCATTTAAAGAAGATTTCAAAATATTTTAATTCTTTTATTACGTTTATCACTAATTTTCAAATAATTTTAATTTAAAATAATATTTTAGTGAGAGCGCGGTGAATTTAGATATGTAGTAGAGATTTATAATTTTGCTATGGCTTTGTAAGTATAATTTTGAAACTCTCACACTTCATTGACAGCGGTTTATTCTTTGTACTTGGTAGAATCGTTACGCATGATACCCCGTGTCATTCTTTGAAACTTGTCAGTTCTTTTGGCCAGATGTGAGAGTCACACTCGATTAGACAGAGATCAAAATCGAGATCGATCAAAAAGCACTTGATCAGAGCTCTCTTAATTTTAATTCGAGCACCATTGTATGAACAGCTTCCTGCAATCGTTATATAAAATGGCCTATCGTCTCTTAATCAGAAAATTCTCAATGATTTGGTAACGTTCCAAATCCATCGCCTAAACTAAAAAAGTTTCTAGTATCTTAAAAAAGTGATGTTACCATATATCTCGAAACTATTGTTGTTGAAAACCTGATTGGTTTTTTGGATTATATGTTTAAATATTGAAAGCTTTGAATAACGATTGACAAAAATCTGCCATGTTTTATAAAAATAAAAAATGACTTTCTGAATCAAGAACCTTCCTCCTGACTTGAAGTGGTTTCAATAAATTGATCCCTCGATTGATCCTTCGTCGTTCTTGACCGAGTGCTCAAGATGACAATTCAGAAATCGTCAAGGTTTTCATTCAATGACTCCAAACACAAAAGTCGAAGAGACACTTGAAAATTTCATCCTCGAGTGATTAAATAAACCGTAATGAGTCCTTGAATCTACAAATAATGATTTATAAAGAAAGAAAAACAAAGAATATAAGAAACCTGTTTGATTATTTTATTGAAATATGCAAAAGACACTTGATTCGTAATGACAGCTCGTCCCGTGTTTTGTAGAATTGGCTTTTAACTTGACTCCAGTTGACAGAGCTTTGATTAAAAATTTGTTACACTATTGTCCACGCTATATGGTAGCTGTGTGGAAGATTTATGGTTACATGCATTTACGGAGGGCGAGATTTATAAGATATCGAACGTTCATACGACTAAAGGAGATTTATAAGGCTCTGTGCACTCAATATAGTCAAGTAAATTAATTATTTATCAGTGTAAATGCATATAAGGAAACTTTTATTCATGATTGCTTCAGAAGCTTACAGTCTTGCATTATTAATTATCGATTTTCAGTTGGAAAGAATTCCAGAAATTTTAATTGCGAAACAAAACCAAAGTCAAACGCTAATTAAGTTGATTTTGAACAATCTGGAGAGACAATCTTTTCTGCTCTTGAAAATCTTTAAATTATGGGAAGAAGAATGAATTTATGCAAATTTCTGCTTCGAAAATTTGGATCATGCGAAATTGTACGATGAAGAAATCAGAACTATATTTAATTTAAATATTCAATACAGGCATAAATATTATAAAAATATCAATAACTTTTCGAAATAATGATTTGTGAATTTTTGTCAATTAAAAACCAAATTTCCATGCACAAATCAAAATTTTTCAAAATTATGCGATAAAAAAAAATTATGCGTTTCTATTCGATGGACGAATCTTTTTTATTTAACTTAGAAACTTCATAAATCGCAAAGATTACAAGTAATATTCAATTCTGAGACATTATGTGCGATTATGCGCTTTGCATAAAATAGGGGTCTCTAATCTGGATCCAAAATACATCCAGAGGATTCGGGGTTCGTGTCCATGTTAAATTTGGATACTGTTTCACAGATTTTGAAGATGATTGTAAAAAAAAAGAAATTACAGACAAGTGTCACGCGCTTTTCTTTCATGATTCGCAAAAGCAGCGAATAAAACACGCGAAATCACTTAGCGCCCTCAAGTCACTAGATTCGCGAAACGGGTTGGTAATAAATGTTACGTCCTTTTCTCCCTGCATCCTGTACATTGTGAGTTATCACGACGATACACTGGCTCAAAGACAAAACGCGAAGCGGAGAGAGTGAGCGAGAGGGACCTAAAAAAATTGAGCGTGGAGGAAGGAAGGCGAATTTAATCGAAGAACTATGGAGAAGAGAATAAACGGAGGAGAAAGAGAGAAAGGGTCCATTGCCGCAGAGAGAAGGAAGGAAGAAAAGAGTAAGAAAAGAGCAGAAAAGAGGCAGAAAACGAACAGAAGGGAAGATACTCTAGTCTCTTGACTCGACATGCCGTAGACCGGTCGACAAGCGAACCAGAGATGAACCACAGAGAGTAGAGAGAGAGAGAGAGAGAGAGACGGTTCTCCAGTCTCTCGTTGGCCGTCAAACGGAAAGGTTCTTCGGTTCCTTCGGTATCGCTCTCACGTGTTTTTAAAAAATAAAAAAAAAAGTCGAACCACATACCCTCGTGTTATAATTGCCTTTGGATTATAATTATTTCTCATCAAGAGACCTTCTTATGTGAGTTTGCAAATTATATAAAAAAATCTTAATTTGCTTCAAATGCCAAGTGACACATTTGCAGAGATGATACTCGATATTCGGATACCTTGAAGGAATTTTCAGGGATTATACTCAAAACTTTCATAGGTAGATTTTTTAAATGTATACTTGATATAGAGTATCTAAATTTGAATTGGTTGAGGATGCACAACTTCTTTCTGTTGTACTTGTAAGGGCTCTTGGAAATACATGTATTTTGGTAGACATCTTATTTATAGGCATCCGAAAAGCTTTTCTTTTATTTTTGGTACTCTTGAAGAAAAGATATAATTTACATAAAGTTTATGAATATGCATTATGCAGTCAGTATGTCAATAATGAAAAATCTAGTAAAAAAATGCATAACTTTTAAAGAATTAGATATAATGCAAGTTTCTTATGTCGGATATTATTTACATAGTTAAAAATGGTAAATGAATTTATAGATTCTTTTTACAATAAACTTTAGAAATTATCGATTTCTTAACAAGTCTCGTTCAGTGATAAATTCTGCATTCTATTAGTACTCATAAAGTAGATTGATTAAATTGAACGAATAATAGAATATCAGATATACACTTTCAATGCAGAAAGCACAGTTTGCTTTATTTACATCTGAAATCTCACATTTGAGAGTTACTATTTCATTTTGATATCAAATTATGAGTAATAAGTAATTGTATATCTTTACATTCCAGTATTATTAATAGATTTAAATATAAACATATTTCTCCTCGCGTTCTCTTTTAGAAAAAAAGTTCCCAGTATTTATTGATTATTACATTATTTATTACCTTGTTATTATATTGATCCACATAGCTTTAAATTGAATTAAAGTAAATCATTATTCCCTGAATAATTACTTTGTTTATTATGCGAATAAATGCTAAATGACTTTGCAAGAACCTCGACGTTTTCCTTATCCTCGAGTTCATTGCAAAAATGGAATGTGGATTTCCATGCGAGTTTCTTCTGAATTGTCGATAAGGATAATTAACTCACGACTCTGCGCATGCGCGGAGTCGATTGTTAGTTTATTGTTTGTTTTCGCACGTGCCAGAAAAAATAATTAAGGGAGAAAGGTCCTTGCGATCGTCGCTAATTAAAATCGTTTAATCGCGATCGTTCTTCTTTTTCCGACGAGCGTGCACTTAACATATATAGAGAGAATGTTCATTTTCACTTTTATTGTTGAATAGCCAGAGTCGCGACCTTGACAATGTATCGGTTAAGTAAAGGCAAGGCCAAGACTTGTACGAGAGACAATTTGTTTCTAATTATATTCCAGATGAGACTCTTTAATTCATTTTTAAGGTCCATCTTTTATTAATTCGTCATTTTCAAAATGACTAACCGAATTTCAGATTTAAAAAGTACTTTGAACTATATTTTCGACATTTTGAGGGATTTTTTTTTAATTTTGAATTTAAATCTTGTTCACGACCCAGTTGAAAGAAATTCCGACCGATTCCCGAATCAACAAGCAATGTGGATTCTCGGCCGACCTGTGAATTCTGTGACTCGCGTGATACTCCTTAATATTCGAAACGAGGAATGTCCTTTTGTTCCAAAGTCCCGATTTTATCGGTGGCACTGTTAACTGATTGCAAAACATGTCTCTTGCATTAAAACCCAAGTTATAACATGTGAGAGTAAGATTTCGATCGCATTGTGCGATGTGCGCGTCCTCGAAAAATTCACTGTGAATTTCGCTCTGATAAAAAAATGTCACAACACGACTTTTTTATTCCAATCAGGGCGAGAGTTTGCAGGTGGCTCAATTTCGATCCAACTGATAATGAAGCAAATATTTATAATGAGAGCAAACGAAGCTAAAATTCGAGCTTATCAAACGGTATCAGTTAAGAATTTTTATTTACAACTCAATTAAGTTTAAATTTTTTATTAATTAAATCCCCCCATTGGAATTTTCAAGTCGATAAATAAATACGGTTCTTTGGAAATTAATTTCTGCATTTTAAATTGAATTTCTAAAGCTGCAGAAATTCAGGTTTAAAATGTGCTCAAAAACTTTACTAACTGTTCTTTAATTCCGCTTTTAATCTCAATTAAATAAGAGTGGATTTTTACCTTCAATATTATATTACGTAATTAATTGAAATTCGAAAAATCGATTTTTAGTGAAAATCACTTATCATAGCGTCAATAATAATAATTTTGGAAAATTTCGATTTTTATATGGAAATTTTGTTTTTAATTGACAAAAATTCAAAAATCTTAATACATTTTATAACAATTTATTGATTTATTACACTACCAAACAGAAGTTTGGGTTCGCCTGTTTTTCGATGATCGAAGTTCTCCTAAGTGTAATTACACCAAAGATCACATTTTTTCTTTTAAGTAAATTAAAAGCTATTAAAATGAGCCCAGGACGAAGTTACTTTTTATAAATTTTTTAAAATTGCAAAGAACGTTAAATTTCAATGTCTTGTAAATATACCAATAACTTTCTAATAATGAAGATTTTTTTAAATTTCTAGTACTTATTTTAAAAGTAGATTTCTATAGAATCTGTTAGATTTATTTTAAAAATTGTACAATTATTTCTCTGCATTATACAAGGGCTCAAATTTGAAGTATGTAAAAAGCTCAATATTACCAAATCAGTAGGAAAATAATAATAAAAATCAAATGAATGTAATTTTTAATAGAATATAGAAAGTTATCTTTAAAATAATAAGCTCCAGAAATTTAAAAAATGTTCATTATTTCGAAAAGTTATTGATATTTTTATAAAAAATTGAGATTTGACGTAATATTTATGCCAGTATTGAATATTTAAATATAGTTCTGATTTCTTCATCGCACAATTTCGCATAATCCACATTTTTGAAGCAGAAATTTGCATAATAATCCATTTTTCTTCGCATAATTTAAATATTTCAAGAGCAGAAAAAATTGTCTCTATAATAAATAATAAATAATAATAAATAATACGTCAGTTCGACGTAATATCGACTATCCATCTCTGACTGGGAAACACATTTTCTTTCCTCTCGTGAGAATAATTTGAAACTTGAGATTATTCTGCAGATAATAGATTGGCGACCACTCTGCATTGTTTGTTTTTAAGTACAAGAATGATTTATGTAAGTCATAATTATTTTGTGTTAATCGAATGCAAAGTGAATGTGCAATAATATATTTCTCTCCAGTTCGCATTCCCGGCGTAAGAAAGTACTCTTCAAAAGTCGTGGGAGTTAACGTGCATTATTAAATTGTAAGATCTTCATGGCTTAACATATCTATTCGCGATGTAAGTGCTCGATACCCCAGGATGTTGGACATTATGAAAGTACGTCTTGTGTTGAAGTTGAAATTTTCCCGATGAAATATATATATTGTCGGGACCTCGTGGTCGCTCGATCGTGAAATCGTTAAGATTCGTTCCTACTCTCAGAAAGAAAATAAATTACATGCATATTATTGGTATATTTCTTGCTGGAAAGACAAGATGACCAGCAGAATTTGGAATTATAAAAAATTATAATAAAACTACCTCCTTGATAAAAAGTCACGCCAAAGTAATTAAGACACTTAATATACTTATTTTTTTAACGTCTCTCGAAAACTGACATACTTCTTTCACGAAATTTATATAATCATTACTTTCTAATCGAAAGATTTAAAACACTCGACGTATTTAAGAATGAATTAATATTTGCACGATACTGCAATTATAATTAGCAGCCATTCGGAAAAATAATTTATGCCTAACAAGCATTTATGCTCTACAAAAAAAAACGTCCTACTTTTTGGTATTCATTACTTTTGCACGGAGATTCTTCTGCCAGGTGTAACAAGTTTCAACACTTAATTGTTTATTCAAATTTTCTTTTCATAAAGGCTTTTAATTTTAACCTTGCTATTAAATTGCCCATAAAATGAGATTAAATCCATTTGCTTTCAAATTGGAATTCTCATGTCTGGATTTTTCTATAATTTACTCATTTTTCTGTAATTTTCTGCTTCTTTTGTTTCGTGAAGTAATTGTTCAGCATCCCGATAATTTCATCCCCAAGTCTGCGGACTAAAAGTACAACAGCTGTTGTGTGCAGTGTATACGTGATATTTTATTTTAAACTCAAGGGTAGACCTCGCGAAGGGCTTCTCTCGAGGCAGCTGGCTTTACAGATGGTCTACACCTGCTTAGGTATAAATATTTCGCGTTTCTGCTGCTTGTTAGATATACAAGTCACTATTTTCATTGTCAGATTTCGTGATGACGTCATAAGGCCTCTTAAGGTATTTGAAACCGAGTCAAAGAAATCATGTGTGTTGTAACCCTAAAGTTCTAAAGAAAAAATGCAACCCTATCTTTTAGAGCCACAGCTTCTTCGGCAGCTGTTCAAAGAAAAGTTTCTGCAAAAAAGAATTCAAAACTCTTTCTCTTTTCAATATTTTATGTATATTCATATAAATATATGTAGTTTTTGGAATTGGATAAAAACTGGTCAATACAAAATTAAAATAATTGTTGATACTATAGAGAGCAATTGTTAAACTTTTTATTGGTGAATTTACTGAACGTTGAAGCACAGGAAATTGTTTACTTATCCAAGGCATGTAAATTTTTTAAAATTCCTTCTTTGCACTTAGTTTAATGTCTAAGCTTTACCTACAGTGCTCGGCACTTGCAATTCGAGCTTAACGCCTCCTTAAGTTGTTTTCTATGCCAGGCATTAAAATTCCTGGTGGCGAAGGAAAAAATTTATGGATACGTTAACCCAGTAGACCGTAAAATAGTAGCATCTATATTATCTTGAATGTGAGCGTTTGATTGTCCTGTAATAAAAGCTCTCTATAATAGTCTCGCGGTGCACGAACTAATTTTACATTTACACCATTAGCAACTCAGCTTGCAGCTATTTCTCTGATTCACAGGGTTTTATTTTTAACTGTATACTTGAACTATATATTATCTCTTCCCTGTAACAATTATCGACCTTTTTCTGTGTTATCTGATACTAATCAATGAAATCCGTTTTCGCAACACCTCCTACGTGAAATCGATCCGATCATATTTTCGCCCACCTGGCAGGTCAACTTTGAGTCATACCATTCTTTAAAGTTTCAAGTGGCAGGTGGGAGTGCAAATTCAGACAGCCTTTTTATAAAATAAGTGTTTTTACTGGTTTTAAATTGTACGTCAAATATATATCCACATTTTAATTTTGTTACTTCATCATGTGTTTCTAATTGTTTTATTTTATTGTGTGTTTCAGGTGAGTTTCTTTTTTGATGTCTTATCATGTCTTTGATATTCGTTTTCATCATACGGGTAAGAATGAAATACAACTTTACTACTTAGTAAAATATAAAATATGAGATCTACAGGAAAAATTACCACTTCGGTCTGTAATTTTGATACCTCGTAAAATAGTGTCATAAATAAGATTGAATGCTTATTTTCTGAAGATATCAATATCCATAAATGATGAATTTTTGAAAGGAGAAAATTGTAGGCGATAATGTAAATGGTAAATGGATATCTAAGAGTTGTTTACCTAACATATGGTCTCAGCCATGTGTTAAACAGGCAACCACATTAATGTCGAATGGATTTCTCAAATGACTGTTTCATAGGGGTTTTCTTCATATATAATAAACATCTTGAAACTGTTGAGTAGGATAAAATAATAAAAATTGGCTAAGATAGAAAATGCTCATTCCGGCAGGTCATAAAGATTCGTTTGCAATTTTACAAGCCAATAATCGTCAACTTTTCAATCAGCCAACTTGCGAATGCACAAGCACATTATCACCACTCAGCTTGGGTTTTCATTGCGCTCATCCTTAGCGGGTTAGAGAACAAAAGTTCGTTAGAGAAATAGATGGTAAAAGCTGCCAGCAATCTCACAGAATTTTTTCCTCGACAAGAGCAAGTGTTGGTGCACAGCAGGGATGTGCATTGTGCAAACATATACTGAGAAAAGAGCTTACTGAAAGTTTCAAGAGTTATGAGATGAGCATGAGAAAAACATGCGTTTATTCATAAAAATGTAAGCCGAACTTGAAAAAATAAGGTGAAACTTAAAGTTCAGGACTTACAACTTCAGGACTCTTTTCTGAGAGAATTGAAAAAACATCTTTCACTTTGAAAATAATTAGTAAATGTCATGAGCATAAGACATCCGGGAAGTGGTAGGACAAGTTATCCTATTACTTTTATGTAAGCGGACCTGAGAAATATTTATCTGCTGTTTATGACTGCTAGTATGCAGAAATGAAAAAATCTTCAGGAGGAAGCAGTCAGTAATCTGCAGGATGAAATAGTGAAATAGTGAAATACTCATATTAAACCTAATCATTGAGCTCATTGTAGATGAATAAGCATTTTAATATTGACATATTTATCAAATTGCAGATATATTAATTGAGGGGCAATTTTAAAAGATTCGAAATTCTCAGACCCAGCTAATCCAAAAAAGTCATTAACTCGCCTTTCAGAGTAAATCGCCCGCTATTATTTTAATACGCACTAGGTATTAAAATAATAGCCTTGCATCAATGCTTTAACGTCATAGTTTTTGCAAAAGAAGAAGAAAGGAAGCTATTTTCTTATATCCTAATATTCTCGCGTGGGAAATAGTCATTTATGATTCAAGAAATAGAAAATTGTATAGAAGATTCCGTCGTCATGAAAATAAAGAAGTTTCCAAAAGGAAAAAAAGGGTAACGAAAAAAGATCGAAGACTGCTTCAGGGAAACGTGCGAATAAATCAACACAACATCTAATTAGTCTGAAGGGAGGAATGCGAAGGGTTAAGGAATTTGCGCACCCCTGAACTATGTGATACCGAGAATAGAACGTTTAAGGAGAGGAAGATTGTGTCGGAAATGGTCGCACAATTAGCCCATTCATCGGAGCATCAGCAGCGTATCTTGGTGCGTGCTGACTTGTTCGTAGTAGTTCGTACTGGTGCAAGTGCGTGTCGGTAATGAATTCATGCACGAGGCACGTACAAAGCTTGCACACGTCTTGCTTCTACAATCCACATCCACATTTAAGCAAAAGATGGTTTACCGAGTTGACTGTTAAGTTTTAACTAACTCTTATGATTGTTAATGCTGACGTGCTACCAATCAAGAGCTTTTATTATTTTAGCGAGTATACACCCTGATCATTCAGACTCCTTTCGACGAATCTGCGATTCAACGAACTGACAAAGATACAAAGAATCTTGGAGAATCTCAAGCGGATGTTGAACTTTATGGCTCCGCTTTTAGATTTTTTAGAGATGATGAACTTTACTCTTCCTTTTCATTTCTTCCGAAAACAAACTAAGATAGAATCTTTCTTTGGTTTTATTTTAAGTTTTATTTTAAGTCTTGCAGGCGGCCGAATCAATAAGCATCGTTAAATTAAAATCCATTTAAATTCGAAAGTTAGAAATTGCTCTTTCTTATTCTTGTGAACTCTGACCTAACAATTTACTTTTCAATCTCGAACATTTTAATTACCAGTCGATTATGAATGCAGACGTGTAAAATTGAGTTTTGCAATTCATAGTGCAAAGAACTCTTGAAAACCATTTTTCTTTCACCTCTAGAACTTCTGACAATTAACCTTCACCACATTTTTTCTAACGTCAATCATATACTTAGCTAAAAGCAAATCACGAGAGGCGTTGGTTTCTCTTTGTTCGTAACAACTCCCTGTCAGCTTCGTACTTTCTTCAACATTACAAGCTGATCCGCAGGGGGGCGGCGAGGGCGTACTTAAATGCAAAGTATAAGTTACTGGGTCGAGGCCACCAGTTAATTAAGAGTTCCGATACGTGTTGTTAACTTTTTTTTCTTTATCACTCGATGCCATCGTCAAAAATAGTCTGGCAACACTTTATTCTTGTTTTCGGTAATGGCCCCAATAATGCAACAATGTCTAGTTTATTTTTCCATTTTCATTAGGAACCTCAGTCAGGTGAATCTAATGATAAAAATTAAGAACACCTATTGTGAAACGAGAGTGAATAATCGCGTTGATAATGGAAACTTTAATGCTAGATCAGAGTGCAAATAGCAGAGCGTCTATCGAACTAGTAAAAGTGCTTTTACTTGTACTTCGTGGAATATAATCGAGACTAGATTAAGGGAATCACTCTCTATACGGCAGAAATCCTGATGTCAATCAATTATCGTTCATTAAAAATTTATCAAAACACGAAATGCATCTTACATCCAATTGCATTGCGATTCCGGTCACGCCGTTACGTTGCGATACGATCTCTGATAACAAAATACATAATCTTTATAAGCACGTTTTATAACGATTCGAAAGTATTCATCCGATAATAAAATCTCGCCATACTGCAATTCAAAATAAAGGATTTCTTATACAGAAATGCATGTTTTAAATATGCACGCAGAAAAATGAATCTGTTAAAGTTACACATTCAGATCTGTTGGACATTTCTGCTATTTTAACAGATAAAATCTGTTACTATAACAGATGAAAATCTGTTGATTTGGAGCGATGAAAATATGTAAATTTAACAAAAGAAATCTGTAAATTTACAAATTTTATCTGTAGAATTTACAGATTTTTCTGTAGATTCAACAGATTTTATCTGTAAATTCAAAAGATTTGGCTGACTACAATTTTCTGTAGAATCTACAGAAATAATCTCCTCTCCATATTCCAGCAGATTAAATCTGTAAATTCTACTAGAATCAAATTCTGTAGATTCAAAAGATTTTTTTTCTGCGTGTGGTGTTAAATGTTTGCATAGAGTTTCGGAAAAAGTAAAGAAAATTAAAATGTTAAAAGTTGATATGGTTATAAAAAAAATTTTGCCAACGAAATATTAAAATGACACAAAGATAATATACGAATACGAATTGATCCTTCTGAAGACTCTGTCGCAATTAAGGAATAAATTTATTCCAAATTTGGAGGTAGTCCGCTTTATTCAAGCTGGTTTTCTTCGTCAAACAACTCTGGTGTATGTTGCGAGGACGAGTATGAAAATAAACTTCACGTTGTCCCGATATGACTGAGCTTGGATGAATGATGCTTCAAGGTAGTGGTCAGTTTTACCCGCGCGTTGAAAAGCATTTTTGCGTCTGCTATACTTACATGAGCGAGAAGCGAGAAGCGTGCCCATACATAAAGGGAGTTTCATCCGTGAAATCGAGACGTCTTGTACGAAGAAAAAGTGATTGGATTCAGTTGGTGCGCGTAGGTGGGGTCGAATGTTATGCTAAAAGCGACTCGAAGGACTACGAAAAAGAAATCTGCAAGGATATCCCTTACAGAATGGCAGATTGATGACTGTTGTGCCTTGAAAATATCTTCAAGTCTTTCGCACTTTGTCTTATTTTTATCTCATTTTAAAAACAATCAAGGACACATTTTCAACAAACTATTTTCCACTCCTTTAGTCATTCCCTCGGTCATTCCTTACACTGTTTTTAATTCCTTCCATGTGATTATCATTAACTCTTAATTCGACACGAGATTTCAAGTTGAAGAAATGAAGTTACTTTTTTTGCCACTTTTCAGTTACATTTTCTCAAAGATTGAACTTCAGTGAATGTTGTAGTAAAAAGAAGAGATTTTCCTTCTTCGTTACGACTGATAATATCTCGCTCAAAGGTGGAGATGCACCTGTCCGTAGTTTCTACAATTACTACAATGCAAAAACATAATGGGCACTTCGGCACGTGAGGGTACGTGAGTGATTGCGAAGGGGCATAATGTTGCTATGATAATATGCTGCTGGCAATTGTTCCCTGAAATAAGGATGGACAAATATTTCATTCCGCAAAACCGCAATGACTGAAATGCACGATAATGGTGTCCTATTTTTCAATTCTTTTCCCTTACCCTCACTATTATATAGGTGGCTCAGACCTCACGTTCAGAACGTTTATCCTTTCGACTCCCTTCCCCTCGAATAAGCTTCTCCCAAGCGTTTACTACCTATTACGATCTTGCATCCACTTTACGTTTTCAGGCTCTAATTTCAAAATATCTATCCCACATTCGCGAAACAAGCAGTGATGATGTTTCAACATTTTTATCATTCTCACAATTCAGATTTCGATTCTTCAATTCCGAATGTTTCTATTCAAATTGAATATTTTTATCATTATATTAATGAGCAAATGCTAAACTGATCAAATGCCAAACTGACCAAATAGCTGAGCTGTATTAACTGTTTACAGCGACCCAGTGATGGCCACTCTTCCCTACTTGATAATTATTAAATTTATATAATTTTCTCTTCTTGTGAAAGAAACCGGGAACACTTAAGCTCGGTTCGGAGTATAATATCTTTTGATTACGAGTTGTTATCTATGGAAAGATGGTTTTACAGTTACCTGAAAAGGGTTAGCAAATTAAATTTCATTCAGAGATAAACTTAATTTTATTCAATTGTGAATTTAATTTGATTCAAAGAAATGTATATTTTGTAGAAGAGGCTCGATTATAGTCCTATGTATATGTATATATCTTCGGGGAATCAAAAGCAACCTAATTAAATATATATATTTTGTAGTTGCTTGGGTTTCTGCCTCATTTGCATACTATGAGAGTATGAATTACAAAGGAGATGGCGTAATCGATTGAATACATTTCATTAAGCACTCTGATTCATCAGCGTTTCCTGTGAGCATGACGCTTTTGGTGGAATTCTTAATGAACCGCTCCGGACATCTTGAAAGAATCCACTCCCTCAAGGATTAAAGACGAAAGAATCGCTTCTTTCATTCAAAACTTTCAGATACTCGTTCTTCATCACAAGTATGGACTTTGATTCAAACTCTGATTGACTCTAATAATCTTGACTTCAGAAAAATAACTTTTATTTAAAGTCTATTATACACTTGTCAATTTTTAAATACTGTAATTTGTAGTCAACAGAAATTGAGCTGGGTACAATAAGAGTAGATTTGTATTTTCAGAAGTTTCTATCCTCGAACTATGGGTGGAAGTGTCACGTCTCATTATAAAAATTAATTAGAGCATTCAAAGAATGTTTATTAAACTTCCAAAGGACAATTTAAAACTTTTTAAACAGAGTCGGATTAAGACAACTCGGGGCCCAGGGCTGTACATGTCCCCCCCCCCTGGGAAAAATCTTTAGTTATCTTCAAAGAGAATTAAAATAATAAATTTTTCACTTTTTATAAAGTTTTTTTTTAAGTTGAGGAAGAATTTGGGGGCCCCTTCGAAAGCGGGACCCAGGGCTTCAGCCCCTCCAGCCCCCCCTTAATCCGGCCATGTCTTTAAATATTTAAATATAACTCTTATTTAAACATTCACCAATTTGTGTAATGAAGATGAATTATTCTTCAAATGGGGAAGATTGATTGTTAATGTAGTTGAAGTTAATCGACGCCGCATTATCTTTTTTTTTCCTTATAGTCACGAAAATTACAGCTTACAGAGTTACAAGCTTCTGATTCGATTAAGATATAGATTATACAATACTGAGAATCGGGCGTAAGCGTAAATTGAGTTTAAACTTTTTTTTATGCACTCCGACTGTTTCAGCAGCAGCCCAGTCACAATTTGCCGTAATTATTATATTTATCTACCTCATTCACTTAAGCCTGTATTCCGGTAATCTTATTTACCTGGTCCTTTCAATGTCCGTGGTGACTTGACCGAAACGATTCGAAGTCATTCAACAACTCGCAGCGTGCAAACACGCGATCTTATTCACAAAGGTGACTTATCTATCAGTCTTTCGGTCAGAAACGATTTACCTTAAATGTGAAGGAAAGATCGTCTTGATTAGGGATCGTTCGTCACGCATTTTAAATCTTTTTAAAAGGTTTAGAAAACAAGGAAGTGAGAGACAGTCTTAAATACATTGTGTGAAGGATTTGTTTAACCAAACATGAGAGACTTTAATTGTTTCGAGACTTCCTTTTAAAGAGTTAAGAGTTTTTCGTTTAAGGGCGTTGGACCCAAGTGTTAAGCTCAAAATTCCATTCTCCATTTTACTCAACGAAAATTATAGATAAACATTTTTTCGCTCTGTGGCGCTAATCTTTTTTCAACTATAAGACTGCGTACAGAGATAAAAAATATTTAGTTTCGATACTTTTTCCATAAAACGAAGAATTCAAAATCTAACTTTAAGATTCAATATTTTCATTTTACTTAAAAAATATTCGAATTAGAGATTTTCTCGCTCTGTTTACAAATTAATTAATTCTACAGAAGGAAATAATTCCAGTTTTAATATTTGTTAAGTAAAATGAAGAAATCGAATTTTTATATTAGAACTTGGCTCCAACACCCTTTTAAGAGTTATTTAAAAAATGTTGTAGGTTGATTTTTTCGAAAGGACGCTGGCTGATAATTTTATTTCTGCAGTAGAGAATACAGCTAGGCTTTAGAATCGAAAAATGCCAACACAAAGGGGACATTGAAAAATGCAAAGCAAGATAAACTTGGCGAGAGGCCGCAAAGGAAGTTATTACTTACAGCCTCTTAATAAAGGAAGGAGAAGGCACATTTTCAACTTTTTGCTCAGTGAATGAGTTTCTCGATGTCAACTCCCTAGTCGAATCAGCTGCAAGTGGAGTTAGCTTGCACGGATTGTTTCTTCGGTCTCGGGCTGCACAAAGTGTAAAGAGCGTCTGGAAAAGGATGGAAGTAAACGGACAGAAATGGAGACCAAGTGAAAGAGAGAGGAAAATAAGGATAGAGAAAAATGAGAAAGATCGAGATAGGATTCGAGTTGGGTTAAGAGAGATGAAAAGAGTGAGGAAGAGAGACGAAAGGAGAGGAGAATACAGCAGAGAAGAAGTTAAGATGGTCCAGCGCGGGCAGCATCACCGCAGCCGGAGGTGATGACCTGCTCAAGGCCACCCGCTCCCAACCTCTTTGGCAGAAAGCTACTCTTGTTATTTTTGTTGCCCTCTTTTTCTCTCCTTCTCTCTTTATCTCCCTTTTTTCCCTCTTTCTCTTCTTGGTTCTCCTGCATTATAGTTGTCCCTTCTCCCCTTTCTTCCCTCTTTTTTTTCTCCTTTTTCTTTTATCTTTTTTACTTCTTTCCCTTTTCTTCTTTCCTTCCGTCTCACTTTTGAGAAACCCTTAATGCAAACTTCCCGCGCACTTTCTTCAGGTCGAGAAAGAATTAGGAATACGCTTGGGGCCTTATCGGTCATCGACTTGCTTGAAAGCGCCAAAAATAAAGTTTCTCGCGGAGGTACAAGTACGGAAAGTACTGTGAACATGCGTTGAGAAAAAGGACTACGCGATTCTTCAATCTTGGGGTTCGATGTACGTGTTCTTTTTCTGCTCTCAAGATTTCGAAGTCAATGCACTCCAAAACTTAAGACCAGATTTCCGGATCAGAAGAAAAATGTGCAGTCTCTAGAACTGTAGAGCAGGGACCATTAATTCACAACTCTTTTCTGTCCATATCCATCATCAATCAAATTTTATTTTCCCCCGAGTTCGGTTTTTATATTCTCTATATTTTTATACGCTTTTCTTTCTTTTCTTTTCGAAAAAAATAGAAAGTTTGCTAATTTAAAAGTAGGCGTGGCCAAAAGTGGGTGTGGTTAAAAGTGGGCGTGATTAAGGAGGCGTGACAGGGGTATAGTCAATGAAAATAGGCGTGGCCGAATATGATGGGCGTGTTTTAGGCTCTGATCGATGGTAGAGAGGAGAATTCTTGAAATACCGATGGTAATTCTTTAATAATTGAATACACTATAATTGAATAATTATTTTTAATTTTAATAATCCTTCTTCGGAAAATTGCATTCGTATTCAGAATATGTGGGTTTTTTGACGAAAGATAAAATTCGAGAAAGACGTATCGATGAAGATAGATGGGCGCAGGTCGTGAACGAAGACTATAAAAGGGTCAGTGATAATGAATTGAAGTAATAGCACTCTCTGGCACAGTGGACACAGCTGCATGGTTGACTCCAATTGACCCTTGCTTATTAAACATCAGATACTATTTACGTACACACATATGCGTGCACTATCGGTCTCTACAAAGAATTCACGGCTATCGACGTTTCCGTATACAGGTACGTGTACTTCAGCGAGCATTTAACTACGTAACCGTTTCTTCAAGAATTACCTGCTTCGCGTATTGCAAGGTTCCTAACACGCTCCTTAAGCAACTGTAGCGTATAGTCAGTTCCTGGCCGTTTTAAAACAAGCTCAATGTATCCTTTTCGTATTCCGATTTTCCATATTACCTGAAAATGTTTTTTAAAAATTCGGAGTTTCTACGAACGTCATTTTTAGTCAATTGAATAATAAACATAAGTTACACAAGAAAATTGTGAAAAGAGTGTAAATATATTGAGACTGATTCCGAAAAATTTGTATTCCACTTTGGTAAGTTCGCAAAAAAATAAACTTATGTGTTTTGTTTCAGCTCGGGATGAAATTGACTTCGTGAGGCGAATCGCAAGAGACTTTGAGACAGAGGATAAGAAACCGGATAAAAGTGAGCTTATTTCTTTATTTTTTTAACATCTTTGTTCCGTTTTCCTCTGTCCTTTTCTTATTTTTTTTTAAATTCTCTTCACTGCATTCCGTTGATGCGTTTCGCAGCACTTCGTTTGCGAGCTTTTACGTAGGAGGTAATGGTCTGAATGATGCAGAAGCAGGTTACATACGCCTACCTGCTATATGAAAAAAAGAATCGAGAAAAGGATATCATTTTTACAATCCTTGTCTCAACACTCCCTCCATTTCGTAACTTTAACAGTTACCAAAACTGTTGAATGAATTCTGGGAAGGGGAATTGTGCTGAATTTAAATTATACCGAAATATTTATATATATAATATTTATATATATAGTAAAGCAACACGCGCGCTAAGCGCGCGATTATTTTGTGTTCCTTCTTACAACTTCAAGTCATTCAAATAAGGCCAATCAGAACAATATATATCAGATTTTTGAGACATTTTGTAACACCATTTTTTTAGAGAGGAATTTCAAACGGTTTCTAAGAATTTTAAGGGATTTTTACGATTTCCAAGTAATTTTGATTAAATTTAAAAGAATTTTAGAAGTTCTAAATGATTTCGTAGAACTTTAAAGGATTTCAGGGTATTTCGTGGAATTTTAAAAGAATTCTTGCAACATTAAGAGATTTTTGAAAGAACTTTAAAGGATTTTAATGGATTTTGAATGTCTTAAAATTTGGAGGAATTTTAAGGGACTTGGAATGTTTTCGTGGAATTTCAAGGAACTTTTAGAGATTTTAACGTATTGTAATGAATTTTGACGATTTTTAAATGATTTTAAGATAATTCAAGGGATTTTTATGATTTATAAAAGATTTTGTGAAATATTAAAAGATTTCCTGGAATTTGATGGGATTTCTAATAATTTTAATGAATTTTAAGGGATATAAAGGGAATAATATCGTAGAATTTTAAGGAATTTCCAAAATTTTCTACGAATTTTAAGAGATTTTAACGAATTTCAGGAGATTTTTATAATTTTTAAAATATCGTATGGATTTTGAAGGATTTTAAAGTTTGTCGGGTAATTTTATTGAGGGACTTCAAAAGATTTTTATGACTCAAGAGATTTCGTAGAATTTAAAAGGATTTTAAAAGTTATCGTCAAATTTTTTTGCATTTCCAGAGGTTTTTCTGATTTTCAAGAGATTTCGTGGATTTTTAAAGATTTCATGGAATTTTAAGGCATTTTAAAAGAATTTAAGAGATTTTTATGAGTTTCATAAGAAAATTTGTGAAATTTTAAAGGATTTCATGGTATTTTATGAGATTTCTAATAATTTTAAATGATTTCAAGATATTTTTCTGAATTTTAAAAAATTTTGAAGAAGTTTTAAGGATTTCGTGGAATTTTTTGAGGATTTCTAAGAATTTTTAGATATTTTCATAAATTTTAACGAATTTTGAAGAATTTGGAAGTTTTTCGTACAATTTTAAGAGGAGTAAATCCACGAATGACACCACTTTTTTAAGATATGATAATATTTATATATATATATATATATATATATATATATATAATATTCATATGTATAATAAAATTTTTACCATTATAATCATAAACCGCGTAAGTTTCAGCTTTACATCCGCCATACTTATAACCATTTTTAGAAACGACCTTCGTGTTAATAAGCCATAAAAAGAAATTATGAGGAAAGAGTAAATTGCAGAAGAATTAACGTATATATCTAAGTAAAATTGACGAAAGTATTTCATATAGAGTGTTTTGCTCTATGGTTTGTTTATAATATGAGAATAATTTTTTATCAATTTTTTCTCACGTGAAATGAAACCTTAATGGTCATTGTGAGGTTTTGCAAGCCTGGAGCCAAATGTTTACTCGCTTTTACATTCTCCTGACTTGGGCATACACTTATTGGTTTCCCTCTTCATTTAGCATATCGCTCCCACGAGTAGTTAAAAGAGCTTAGTATCGACATCGCACAGCACGTACCTAGCGAGTTCGCCTTCTCAATGCCAATGTTTCCGCATTCTGCTATCTTATTTCTGATTCTATCCCAGAATAACAGTGGACCGCGTATTCCTTCCGGCAATACACTTTTTCTTGCGATCACTTTCAATTGTGTCTATTTGACCGAGTCAATTTATTCTTTTCTTATTCCTTTTCTTCTCAGTAGGATATTTTTATGTATCTTTCTGACGTGAATGAAAACTTTAAATAAGAGACTTTTTCATAGCACTTCTTGCTGTAGATTTCTGGAATAAATAGAAATTTCTTTCATTTTAGCAAAACCGGTTTTAATTAATTTTCATAGAAAGCTAATTGATTTTTGAATCTTAGAACTTTTGGTCAATAAAGATTCTATATTTATTTATTTATTTATTTATTTGTCTTCTATTTTTTCTACTTGTCGGACTTCAATTTGTCGTACTAATTTTGATTTTTCTACTTGTCCCATACAATTGGATTGTTCTACTTTGCCTGACTCAATTTGAATTTCCACTAGTTGGACGATCGTCTCACTAATTTAGATTTTTCTACTTGTCCCACTTATTACGCATTTCCACTTTGATGTTTGTTACAGTTTCTCGTTCCACTTATTTGGATTTTTCTACTCGTCCCATATAATTGAACTTTTCTACTTCTCCCACATAATTCGAGTTTTCTTCTTTTCATAATTACATCTTACTTTAATTACTACAAAAATATGGACTTTATTTCATAAGAAAATATATTAATCAGAGAATTCTATATTTAAAAATTTTGAAAGTGTTCTAATCTTAATGAGTCTATATATGTATACAAGTACCAGTGATATTGAGTAAGCCGCCATATAATCTCGAGTGATAACGATCGACCTTGCGGTTTTATCAGTACACGCTCTTATATTGTCCTCACAATCTATTTCATTTTCCTTGCGGATCTCGTCGCTAAATAAGTCATCCTGAATTTTACCAACTCATATATTGCCGCGAAAGCTTATCATAATTTATGGTCGTTGTAAATTGCGGTATTGAATTGTCGGCAAAATTCCGCCGGCTCAACAGGTGGCAATATTGAGAGAGAAAATCGACTGATATCATCTGAATGATAATTCAAAAGTTATCCTTCAAATATATTTTTATGCAGAGAATTCTTGTAATTTCAATGTATTACAATATTTTATAACTTTAGTCTCTTATTAATGAGTAAATTTTCACTGATTCGAATATGTATAAACAGTACTACTATATCGAGTTTACAACATATGAAACTTGTCCCTCGCAACGTGTATTTCTTCAAAATATTTACCGTTCTTCCATAAATTAGTTTAGCATATCATAATTTCAACGAACCGAATTACGCCAAATGAAAATTCATAACCGAACATTCGTGTCTTATGAATCAGTTCGATGCAAAGTGTACTTAGTCAAGCTGTTATCTCTTTGACATAAATGTTGTACACATTGTTCGGGAAAAAATATTTTATCAGACTTTCGTATTACGTCAATTCTTTCGAAATGCGGCTCAAGATAGGTGCACTCGACTCTGAAGATTTCACGATAAGTCGCACATCGAATCGTAAATAAACTTGTAAAAGCGTCCCCTCAAAATAACACAGCAATCGCAGCATAAATCTTAAAAGGTTGTCGGGCAGTTGATAAAGAGATCACAAAAAATAACCAGATATGCCAAAAATATAAAGACATTAATGTCAGGTACTCTATCAGGTATTCTAGAATTCATTTTAAAAGAGAAATTATTGAGTGCCTCTAGAAATTTGAGGCAATAAGTGTGAGTTGGCAGATATAGGAGAAAAAGATTTCTAATCTAATAAAATTGTAAAGGTAGGAATATCATGATGTAACGGGTGAATCAGAGTGTGCGACCAGCAGTCTGATTTCACAATGACCGAGAATCGCCTCTCATATCCCTTATCAAGTTTCAATAACCATGACTCGTTTTCTTCGAGATTACTTAATAGATGACCGATTATGCCAGTGCGGTGCATTGCCATGGAGAACACACGTGTTTGTGGACAGTGCATAATCTGACAAGCTCCGACAGGTACAAATGAAGGTACTCTGAAATCCTCGTTTAGTCCCAGAAAGCCCAGAGATAATAAATATAACCATCAACTTAAACAGTGCACCCTTAAATTTAATGTTTCTGCGAAATATGGAAAGGTTCATAGGAAGGGTTTCAAAAGTTGAAAAGGTAATTTATTCATTAAAAGCTAACTTTTAACATTCCTGAACTTTTGTTTATATATTAGTTCTTTTCAAAACAAGATAAGCTTAAAAATATTCATAAAGTTTCCAACAACTCAATTTGAATATTTATAATGAATATTGAGAGACATTCACCCGAGTTACACTGATAATAAAAATGAAGAGTTATTTTGAAGAAATCGGCTCCCGAAAGAAATTTTCTGACCATTAGTTATTTTTCTCATAGGCCACTTTATCAACATTTTTATACAGCCACAATAGAACTTTCATTGGATCACGACTTTGATAGGCCGAAAGTAGTAAATCAATTCCCGTGTAAGTAAATCTAGTAGCTGATCTCAAAATCGTTCCGCATTCCCACAAAGTGTTCCGTCCAGAATAATTCACAGTCCATAATGAACTGCCTGCAGTCAAAAGAAAAAAAGAAAAATACCCTTACGCTTTTGCAGGTTGTCAGTGCGCGGTAATTGCACGGTAGCGTTACGCTAATCACTACTAAAATATAATGATTATAGCTTGTATTACGTGACTGCAGCATGCAGATAGCGTCTCTCAAACACGGAAAAACTAATGTCTCTGCTAACACTCACGAGTAATTGAATAAGTCATGAATTTATTAAGCAAAAAAAATGAAGATTGCGAGATTTAATGCAAGTAACGTATACAAAGGAAGTACAGATAAATTAAGAGGACAGATTGGACAACAGTTCATCCAGTATAAATTACAAAATGTGTTATAATAATATATAACTGCGGTTAGACTTTGGCTGGCATTCTACTGACTTTAAGTAAGAAATGATTAAGCACTTGCCACTGGTTAGAAGAGAAAGGTAAACAGTGAGTACAATAATTGCGCCTCTGCACAATATTATGCTTTCTCAGAGCGGGTATAGTGAAAATCGCAGGATCGCCCACTTGATTCCCGATTAATAATAAAACGTAAATTTTTTTAAAGCCACAAAACTTTTAAATCGATAAATATTGTCTGAGAATTAAAAATTATTATTAAAATTGCAAACAGAAATATTTTTTTCTATATTTTCGAATTTCTAAAAGTTAAAATAAAATACGACATTTACATGTACACCTGAATTCATGAATTCAGATAATGGACATTATATCGGTAAAATAATGAATATAATGTAAAATAATTTACATTATATCGGTAAACGAATAACCACTTGGTATAGGATTCCCCCACCTACAACAAAAAATTATATTTGCAGAACTAGAATTATCAACCGTTAATGTTTTACTTTTGAATTAAAAGTAGCATTTAAAAATTGAGCAAAGATAATTTATTACTAATAAATTCAAAATAATAATACAAAAACGCAATTAATATTGTAGAACTGTAGCTTTATAAGGAGAAATTTACTTAAAAACGCGAAATTCCCTGCCCAAGAAATATTTTCTGAGAATCATAAAGTGTTACTAAAATTACAAAAAAAAAAAAAAAAAAAAATATTTAGAAAAAATCTTTAACTTTTATTTTGATTATACAGGAAAAAATAGGAAATGTTAGCTTGTGTTAGTAAGAATATTTGGTATATTAATAAGGTAAAATTTTCTTAAAGGCGCGAAATTCCCAGGCCAAGAAACATTATCTGGAAATATTAAAACTTTATCAAAATTAGAAAAAATCT
Organism: Synergus itoensis; assembly: GCA_904066005.1. NCBI lineage: Eukaryota > Metazoa > Arthropoda > Insecta > Hymenoptera > Cynipidae > Synergus > Synergus itoensis. The sequence continues at coordinate 1,177,436 of CAJFCP010000128.1, read as the reverse complement.
TTAAATCTTCATTAGCTTATACAGGAAAAAATAGGAAATGTTAGATTGTGTTAGTAAGAATATTTGGTATGTTAATAAGGTAAAATTTTCTTATAGGCGCGAAATTCGCAGGCCAAGAAACATTATCTGGAAATATTATATATATAATATTATATTAGTAAGAATATTTGGTATGTTAATAAGGTAAAATTTTCTTAAATGCGCGAAATTCCCAGGCCAAGAAACATTATCTGGAAATAT